>JABUQX010023843.1:42500-60078 GCA_015478945.1 Trachelipus rathkii | reverse complement strand
CTCCTACAGTCTTGGCTACCCTCCCCATCCTACTCTTTCATTAGGTTTATCTTCAATCAGAATTTCGAAGTGTGTCCTTTCATCCTCTCTATCATCAGTTTCCGACACTTCTCCACTTTTTCGCAGGTCTTCCTTCCCCCATGTCCTTTCTTTGCCTGCTTCCTTCGCGCTCTTTCGGCCCTTCTATACTCGTCTTCTCTCCACCCCGTTTACCTTCTCTCTTGTTCTTCGTCCGTTATGCCCTCCATTTTACGGCTTTTTACCGTACTTTTTTCCCTCCCTTACACTAATAATCACATATTTTTACTTTATCCACCCTTCCTCACTTGGCTTGTCTCATTCCCACAACCTTTTTTTTCCTTTTTCACTCGCATTGCATCACTCTTCATTTCACTCCAGAACTCCCTGTGGACTTCCTCCTTCCACCTTTGCCATCACTCCGTAGCCTGCACTCCCCCTCCTGGGCCGGTTCCTTTGCCCCAGCTTGGTTCACTTGTTCCTTAGTTCACGTTGCCTGTTTCTTCGCCACTGTCTCTTAGCTGCGTTGATCCCCTCTCCTAGTTTTCCTTGAATTACACCTTCTCACTCTTCATTCTCCCACCCTTTCTTCTCCTAATCCCACTCTCTCCATCCTACACCCAAGGAACGTCAGTGCTTGGTCGATTCGAGTGTGTGGGATTAATCCACCATACCATACTGTTACACTCATTCGGACCACAGGCATCACTGGCATCACTCCTTCCTACTCCCCTCCACACCTGGGGTAAACAACCTCCACCGACCTACTTCTCCTTCTCGCCTTTGTCCCCAGACTCCAATTCCTCCGTCCACTCGCACCATCCCTACCCTCTCGGGTCAACTTATCCTCTCTCTGGTGTTACGACAGTATCCATCCCCACACCCTCCTACCCAGTACACATCCTTCCATTCCCCACCTTTCCTACCCATTTCCCTTTCTCCCGCCCCCCACCTCGACGTCCTATGTTGGATCATTCTTATTCTGGGGAATACACTCATCAACGCACTTAGGATCCCAGCACCCACTCATCGGAGCTCCTATACCCACACCCATATTCAGATTTTCTCCTGCTGGCTCTCTTCAACCATTTCCTCCGATGGGCCCCAGCTGACAATCCAACCCCCACGTTCTTGACTTTTCACACTTTCATTTGCTTGCCTTCAGACTCGACCCCACGTTCCCCAGTAGCTTGTCCACCACCAGGTACTCCTCACTAGCTTGCATGCCACTTCTCCCCCTTTCATCCTGCCTTTCCCCCACCGCCAGCCACGGCACCCATTCACCCACAATCATTCCACACAGTTTCCTTTCCTGCTTTGTTTCGACGTCACAGCGGAGCATCCACTTTGCCTTTCTCGACCTACCTCCATCACCTCTTCTACCTCTTTCTCGGGGCTACACTTTCTTAACTCTCATCCATCCATGCACTACTCCATTCTCGACCGACCCTTGGCGGGCCTTTAGGCGCTCTAGCCTTTGGCGTCCGCACGCTGCATCCACGCAGTTCCTACCAGGGCTAGGGTGTTGTCGGATGGGCGCCCCACCTCCGTCCCTTAGTCGCACTTCTCCACGCCCCCCACGACCTCCGCATTGGGGCAACCCTTTTCGTCCCCATACCTCGGGAACGTCCGTAGAGCGTCCGTAGCACATGTTGTAATCTAACTATGGAGGTGATTTGATTTAGCAATCAGGTTTGATATGACATGCGAGTATTTGTGGTTTCCATTATTTGAATCAAACCTTGGCGTGTGTTGGATAGTGGAAGCGCCACACACGGCAGGGCCCATTCACCCTGGCAGTACTTTCCTGGGTTCGCACGCTGCCGTCTAACTTCCCCTCTACACTATACATACTCTACGTCATTCATATCTTAGCACTGTCCACAGACTAGTGCCGCAGCTCGACTTATTGCGACACGGCACACCTTGTCTTCTTAGTTTCTTTTACGTCATTGTTCCGCCACGCAGTTGACTGCCACCTCACTAGGTCAGGTATTTAGCCACCCCTGGGGACATACCATACCTATAATATCCATACTCAAACTCCTTACTAATAAGTTTATATAATATTCTACACTACGTATAACAAGCAATTATCTCATATATGCTACTACACTAATCACTATCATCATCATCTAACACTATTACCGCTACCTACTGATTATCTAAATATGGCTGACAACTTACATCTCACTTACATCATCCAATATCTCACTAATCCATCATTACTACTTCCTACTACTCAAACTATCATACCTACGAGTGGTCACCACTTCATGCATACCATGTGACTGGTCATTTAATAGATAGAATCACATATCATCAGTTAATTACAGTCACGATTTCAATAGTGCCATCACAGATGATTATTCACAGGGCACGTCTATTCATGACACTTAGTTGCTATTAAGGCATAGGTTCTGCCGCCAGATTTATTTAAATGCATATCGACCTGCTCATTCACTTTATAGCAGGACGCCACGGATCACGTTGTGGTTACCATACCTTCACCTGCCACGCATACATAATATACTTAATATGAACCAAATCCATATTCTATTATATCATACTAACCTCCTAATAATCAATCCTTCATACATAGCATTGATTTATATTATATCAAAATCCCTTTCCTTCTCCCATTTCCCCACTTACTTCAACTTTACACTTTCAAACACAGTGTGTAAAAGTTATGCCCCATTCCAAATCTAAAACAAGCTACATTGCCACGCCCTGGAGCCTTTTAATCTAAAAAATATTGTAAAAGAATTTTAACGTTGATTTAAACACGAATTTGTAAGTTTTTAAAAATATCTATGTCACTGCTAAGAAAATGACATTCGCCCGAAAAATACTACTATAAATTAAAACCGGAGGTTTCACTTCTATAGGCCCAACATGGGAAAAAAAAACCCCGGGTTGGTTTCTAAATGTCCTAGTCTCTTTTGGAAATTTCACTTGAGATGTGTAAACAAACCATTACCTGATTAACTGGATCAAGACTGGTTTCCAACCCATAATGTGGGGACATATTAAATATATCTGACTATATATATATATTATATACTGATATATTTTTGGATTTTTTTCCTACTATTCTGTTGTTATATTATATATACTTATTATATATATATATAATATATATATATATATATATATAAATACTATCTTTATATATATTAATATATAGACGTTCTTTATATATAAATAATATATAATATATATAATATAGTTTTATATATTATTAGTATATATCTCATACTATATATATATATGATATATACTATATATATATACCATTCTCTGTATTCCTCCTTCTTTCCTTTTCTTCACCTTCCCCTTTGGCCCTCAAGATTGGGGGTTAAGGTGCTGTAAAGCATCGGAAAAGGGAAAATTCAGTATATATAGAACAAGACAACGCTCGAAAAGAAAGCCCCGACCTTACCGGGCGCTCCTCACTGTTTATCCTGTCTGTTTAAATTCAATTAGGGAGAGCTTCGTCACAGGATCAAACATCAATTATTAGAGGCCATTCATGGGGACCCGGGGCGACATCGACCCTCACTATGGGAATAGTGCGTGTCAATCGTAGAAGGGGAGGATTACCATACCCCTGGCCAGGTGGGGCACAACCATTTGCCCCCTCATACAAAACCGGCAAAGTGCCATTCTCTCCTATCATGCCTTTATTCTCCGCGCTCTGCCCACTCACATTTTCTCTCTTCTAATACTTTCGTTTCACTATACGATTCATAAGATACCAGACATTTCTCTTCCGGGGTCTGCAGGAATTGTGTCCACGGGTTCCGAGTTGTTCCCATATCACTACTCGACTCACTATAACATTCCGCTTAAACCAACCGGGGACTATCTTCATATACCTTTCCACATGACCAAACCATGCTTCAATGACTTTTATGTAAACAAACATTGGTAAGTAGGATATTTATTTTAATACGTCTCATCAACCTTCTGAAGGAAATACAATTTAAATCTCTCACACACTTAGCACACACCCCTAAGATGTGGATTTCCATTTTACTTGAAACACAATGAACTGTTAGGATCTATACTATTCTTTATTCATCCACGACCATAGGCTCACTAACCAATAACAATAACACTAGGTAACAACATATCCTCATGGGTAAGACCCTAGCACACTCACGACTAGTCCACTTTTGCTATTCACCAACGATTTAAACTTTGTGCAACCCAGCACTCCTGCATTCCACAACTTTCCTACTACCCTTGGGCATCGTCGTTTTCTTCATCACACATTATACTAAAATAGTTTAAACTTTCGGAGCGTTTGGGAGCAGTTGCTATCTTGAAATGGGAGCACACTGGGAGAGTGTCCTCCATTGCACATGCTAAACATTAATCTTCATGGAAACGTTTATTTCAGCCTTTTCCTTAACCACCCTGCAACATAATATCTCCATCCTATCCAATCCCCTCAACGGCTTTCAGATTCGCACACATGGAACAAATGCCATTTCCGGCATATTACTGAGGTACGGAATAGCATTGCACACGTCCTACGTCACAATGCTCCATATCAATCCTACTCTTCCAAACCATTTCCTGCCCACGATCGCCCCCACCTCCGAATCTCTTTCATAACCCATCCATAGCAATTCACAACTTGATTACGTGGATCATGAGCACAACCCTTTCTTACTCGGTATTAACCTACCAACACATTGAAATACCATTTATTCTTTACAACAACTTTTCCCTATTTTCCTCAATACTTTCCTTATTCATGGAGAAGGTTATTACTAAACCATATATTTTTGCCAACCCTGGCCATAAAGCTTCCCTATTACCTCTATCAAATCGATGTTGTAAATTCCATAAAACCTAAATATAATTGTTTCTTACTTCTTACCCCCATTTCTCAAATCATATTTGGGTTGTACAAATAGGTATAAACGATTTGCATCTCCACCATGCCCTACCATCTAACCGCATCCTTGTTCTTCACTACTCAGTCCCTCAGTCACGACAGAATCTCTTTCGACCCAAATACCAGCATATACCTTCCTCTACACCTTAATAAACTTATTTCCCCTATTAACTTTCTTACGCTTCCCTTTTCTCCTTACCCTTAATAAGGTACTTATTACCGGCTCTCCTCCAATCCCTTGGAACTATACCTCTTCCATAAACGCTTTATTACACATACTTACCAAATCCAATCCACTCACCTCTAAATCCTTAATGTTCATTTCATTTCACTATAATAATTTTCATCTATCTTGCCGAATTACATCTTCATCAAGGCTATTCCGCATCTACACCATTGGTACCGCTTTCCTCTCTCTATACAATACCTTCATCCCCAAGAATAACCTTATTCCTTCTGCACTACTCCTAAATACCACCACATATCCTAACACCTCATCATTACTGTTAATATTGTGGAGCAGATTTTCGACGTGGTGTTCTATGGTCAGATTTCAAAGAGTTATCATTCATAATTTCAAAAGCACTATAAGGGTTATGGGATGTTTCTGAAAACACTGCATTCCCCTATATTCCATTCTAAACCTTTTCGGGGCGGGCTTCTCCAGAAGAGCTTCCTATTCCCTTGTATGATCCCTCCATTTCATGATGACTGACACTTAAACACAAAACTGGGGATTTTATTTGCATGTTTTGTTTTGCAGCATAATCTTGTCAAAATCGCTCATATACTTAACCCTGATTTTTCCTCTCTTATCATTAAGTCAGAGGATCTCTATTCTTTTGTAAACTTCCTCATTTGGTTTACGATTAACTTATCTTCAACTCACGCTGTATCTTTTTTACATTTTAACAGCTATTACATTCACCCCTACTGTCATTATCACGCATTCCTTGTTTAACTATTCTATTCTTCCTATTCTACACATCCAACACCTTCTCTTTGCCAACTACTAAGCAATTTATGGCACTGTTCCTTATGAATGATAATCATTTATATCAATTCTGTAATTATATTGATATAAAATAAATAGTTTATTATATATATATATATACCATATAATATATCTAATAATATCTATCTAATTATTTATATATAAATATATAGCTAATATACTATCTATAGATATATATATATAGAATATTCGATCTTTGCGGTTATTCTTGATAAATTTAGTATATATATAATATATGAAATAGGTAAATACTATAATTACATATAATATTGTTCTATCTATTGTTGTGATGGCCTATTATATATATATAACTATATTAATATATATTGTATAAATATTGAGGTATTATATATATATATAGGTACCGTACCTTTATCGGGCCTCCAAAGCAAGTAGGGGTCTGGGTGAGTCCTGTAGCCATCACCTGGGGATGGTGGAATATCTTTGGGACTTGGGCTCACAGACGTGGGGGGCTGGGTTTTCAGTCACTTTCCCATGACTGTAATCTTTTGCAACTTGTTCCACACCTTTGGATGGGCCAATTATACCAGGTCCGGGCAAAACATAAAATGAAGTAAGAGCCCTTCCGCCGGCATTGTATGTGGGTCAAGAAGAATACAACTAAACATAACTATATATAGCTGTTCAGTATACTGCATAGATTAATAGATATATTTAAATATGATGTATATATACATAAGTTTTAGAGGAAATTATCGTTTATAATATTTATATACCTCATATTTTATAATATACATTATTATTATATATTATACTATTCTATCTTTTTGTATAGTATAGAATATAATTACTATCACTATATATAATATTTTACTCATACTAATATTTAGAGGTATATATATACTGTATAGGTAATCACCCACACAACATATTAGGGAAAATATATCTTATATACTGGTGCTTATATATTATATATATATCTAATATATAATATATAGACTAATATGTTAACAGTATAATGTAACTAATATATATATAGCCATATATATAATATATAATTTATATACGCTAATTATATATAAGTGATATAAGTTGTATATTATAATTATTAAATATATAATAATAGCATTCAATGGATTTAAATACACATATCAATAAACTTAGTTTGATGTTTGTTAGAGCATTATTTGCCATATCTCAAAATACCACCTCGCTAAAGATCCTAGAATCACATAATCCCGAATAAAAGGGAAATTAATTAAGGGTATATCCATTATAGTTGGTATACTATCAGAAAAAAACAAAACACAACGCAATTATACCGTTTTTTTAGAGTAAGAATCTGGGGCAAAAGCCCAAGCCATCCTGTATCTCTTGGCCTGTATCCATTGGGTAATATTCCTCGCCATACCCGGGATGACAGATGATCACCATGTGTCTATCTGGCCCAGAATGTAGGTGGCTCCCATTCTATAACTTTATACTAATTTATGTTATATAAGATTCATCCTAATTAAATATGGGGTAGTCTAAAACTGTTGGATAAGCAAGTAATGTTCATGCTTTAATTTTCACATATAATTTCCACAATTTATTACTTTAAGAGACGTTTAACTAAAGCTGCTGTCAAACATTAAGGCTTCGTATTCTTAAAACAAGACCTCTGCTAAACCATCTTATAGTCGTTACTCTAATTAAAGATAAAACGTTCAAAGCTAGTATATTTTAATTACGTTGGATGATAGAAGAAAAAACAAAAACAACAAGAAACAAACAAACATGCGTTTAGAAATAAATGTAGAAGCATGCATGTAAAATACATTACATAGTGTAAATAAACAATATAAATCAAGGTTTATGTAAAACATTGATACGTGTAAGAGTCCGACTCTCTATATAACATAATGATCTAATATTATATATATATATATAACTATTTATATAACTATTTCTTTTACCTTATATCTCTAATCTAGTAGTTATCATATTATATATATATATATATTAATCTAATATAAAGTATTATATAATCTATATATAATTATATAATATAGAAAGAACACACAAATCTTAAGCTGCCTTAAAATACAGAATATCTTTATCATGTTCGACTATAAACACTAAAGTAGATCTCGGTCAAGACGGCTCCCATTTTACCAAATTTTATACACGGCTAAAACACATCCACGAAAGCGAAAGAAAGAGAACCTTACTTCGAAAGAAAAGTAGCAAAAAGTGCATAACCTTCAGCACGTCGAATTAAAATACGTAGCTCAGAAAGTATGATATCTATATACTTTTGACAAGCATAATATTCAATATTCAATAAAAATGGATTTCTTATATGGTTATCTATATAAGTAAAATATATTAAAGGTTCAGAATCAATTGACATATCAGAGAATACTTTATTGACACTGTTTATGCTTGTCAAAGGCTTTACGATCAACAACAAAGGCAAGGCAAAAATTATAGGTCGTGTTGACAATTTCATCCAAGAGAACTAATGAATGAGGTGAAAGATATTATATACCTAAGTTCAAAAGTATGAAGAATTTAACTAAAAGGTTTTGTAAAAAAAAAACAAAAAAGGAAAGATTTTAATAAACAAATATTCAACAAAAACAAATAAGCAAACAAAAAATAATTTTTGTGAATCCCCGCCGTTGATCTCCAGTAATTATACTCATCATGCAGGGGTGGATATCTGTATTGGTAAATTAGATCTCTACCATATTACTATCGCTAAGCGTATTAAATAACTGAAGCATTGCAGACTGACTGAAATTAGGATTTCTCATTACAATTCTTATCATAAAAGTATTCTCTTGTGCCCAAAGTGACGCGGGTTAAAGCACCTGTGTTCTTCACATCGCAATATAGTTTCAAATCACAATCTACACTCATGTAAACATCATCATAAAGATTATGGTACTTTCCCACACACATACTGTATTTAATATCAACTTCAACACAGCCCGCTTCATAGGAACGTCTCTTTCAATGTCAATAAGGTTCAGTAACTCTGTCGTGAAGTCTGAGAGCTTATTATCAGGATGTAGAGTCAGCAGCCGATGAAGGCAGAGTTAAATAGAAAAGTGTTCTGTGCTCGCCATGGTCTCAATGAATACTGATTAATGATTCTTACTTTCACTTGCTTTTATATATGATTAAACTTGTCAGGATAACCTAACCATTTAACCAAGTACTGTTTTTTTTTCGCCCTTTTCCTTTCGAACCTAATATCTTTTCAATTTAATACACATTTCTTTCAGGATTGAAGCGTATTGTTTTTGTATTTTTTTCCTGTTTATATAAAAACCTTCCTTTTATTTTTTCACCGTATAAATCCTCCAAATAATCATAATTTTAAGCCCATCGTAGGGAAGTTGAATATTGTATAACTTTGAAACCTCTGTAGACCATACCGCTTCATATCCTTTCCTACAACCTATTCCGCTGTCTGGAGAACTCGTACGTAATCGCCTACTAGCACCACTACCAATTATCCTTTATTTCCTGGCTCTTCGTTTGGCAATGATCCACCATCGTAGGTTTATTTCGACATTTCTGAGGGGTGGATTTTATAGTTTCTATGGAACGATCTATTATAAAGAATGAGCAAGGTCTTGTAACGTTATGTCAAGTATACTTAAAGTGTTACATGGCGGGTAAAAGTACGGTTGCATTTTCTTCTTGATGGTACGCTGTAAGCTCTTTTCAACTATAGCTGCTTTTTATTCACTGAGAATGTATTGTAATACCGCCCAATGTCGGGTGCTCTTTTAACTAATTCTTTGAAATTCACGGCGCTACGAAACTCACTCTGCCTTGTCAGTCCACAGATTCTTGGCCATCCGCTTTGTACCTCTATAATTTCTCATCTACGGTCCTCAGATACAGTATCTTGACTTTTTAATCTTTTTAAAGGTTAAACCATAAATATCTAGAATATACACATCAATGGTGAAAAGTATGTATTTATACCCATCGTTGTACGAGCTGTATTTAACCATCTCGGATAAATCCAACTGGCCAAACGCTATCGAGACAGGGGGCTACGGTTTTCCGGGTAGGAAAATTTTTTCGTATAGGTTTATGTAGAGTGAAAGCCTCCTCACCCTTCAGATAGGCTTTCACTCTTTCCGTCATGTCCGAACCGCGGAGGCAAACCCTTGTGAATCCATCTCTCATAGCTATAGGCTCCTTCACATCGTAATAATACTTATCAACCACTTCCTTAGCCTTCATGGTGTTTGATTGTTAATTAGTAAACATTTATATATATATATATATATATACTATATATAGTATAATTATTAGTATATATAGTTATATTGCTGTATTGTACATATTCTTGTATTTTTTTGTATTTATTCAATATGTATAAAACAAAATAATTTCGCGCAATTTTTGTGATTTCGCTGTAAAATGACACGAATTTATCTTAAACAGGTTTAGTATGCAACACAGCCAAATTATTATATTATATATCATTTTTATGTAAAAACTTTATTCTACTGAAGCCATTTGCAACAAGAATTTTTTATATAATATGAATGTAAATTTTTAATAAATTAGCCAATAAAAAGTTGCTTTATCTGTTCCCCTCTATAAAGATAACCTAAAAAGGGTTACAGCCATTTTATTATTATTGGTTCTTCAGTTTCGAGTAGCCATGGTATACAGAGCTTCTCAGGGCGAAAAAGGCTGCTTCAGAGAGCGAAACAACTTAAAAAGTATCTGTTTTTTTTAGGTTCTTCAGCGTAAACGAAGCTTTTACGAAGAACTATCAAAAACAGACATCAGCAAATACCTGTGAAGTGGAGGAACAAGCAGAAAGGTAGCACTTTCACTTCATATATATATATATATATATATATATATATATATATATATATAGTATATATATATATATATATATATATATATATATATAATTTTAAATAGCTAATTAAAATACTAAAAGGGTAAAATTTGAATACTAAAAGTCAACAAGTGATTTAAAAAAGCAAAAATAAGGTTGATTAATTATATTTTCTTTTATAAATCACTTGTTGACTTTGTTTTACCGTAAATATATATAACATATATATATACATACATATTATTACATACATATACATTTGTATGTGTGTGTGTTTGTGTGAAAGCTAGTCCAAACAGCAGCTAAAAGCCAAAAAAAATTAAAAAAAAAATAAAAAAAAAATGGGGTGGGGCATATTGATTTCACAGAAAAGGAACGGGGTTTGTCTGTATTCAGGTTCTATTGCTACTATGACCTCCAATGAAAAAGCTAGAGGCGAACGTGTTTAAATTATGGGAAAATATATGGATGAGAGTTCCATACTTTACAATTAGCTTACATGTTACATGTAAATAAGAGAATAGAGATTTGTTAAAGAGTTAGGAATATTATAGAGGTAGAACAATGCAACAGTATGATGACAAGAAGTTGGTTGGAGTCTGCGAGAGTTTGAGCGTTGATGAGAAATTTTCAAGGCTCCACCATTTCAAAAAGTGTTGCATGAGTCGAGCTATCCCAGATATATGACGCATACTCCATACAATAAGTGGAATACTCGGACATACTGAGCAAGCAACTTGGGAAGTTTTATTAAATTTCTAAGATTTCTCAGAATATCTAACCTCTTATTCGCTTGTTTAATGTGAGAAATAATATGATTCTTCTAAGAAAGATCACGTGATTCTTCTAAGAAAGATCACGTGATCCGTCCAAGGTGGCAGAGTTACTTCTTAGATTTTGTCGCGTAGATAGTTGAGGAAGTGAGTGTTCGAAGCACTAAAAACAACAATGTTATCCCTACCCTTTAAAAAATGCGAGAAAGATCAGAGTTTGTTGCTCCAAGGGTGTCTTCCTAAAAGCTATTGTTTGAAGATTAGTGGAACGTCTTTCAAAGTGAAAATTGTAATGAAGTGGGGAATCGTCAGAATAAAAATGGGGAGCGGGGTGATGAAATAATAGAGAGATAGAGAATTAATGAAAAACAGAAAAGAGTTAGGGGTAAGAAAGAACCCCAAAGAAACCATTATTGATAGATTTAAAGGATGATCGATAGTCATCTACAACAGCTGCTATAGATGAACCGGAAAGAAATAAAAGAGAAGAGGACTGCAAAGAAAATAATAGATACATTTAACTGGGAATCGAAGCTTTTTATCAGACTCTGCCGAAGGCTTTCGATAAGTCTAACACCACTGCCAAAGATTTTAAGAAATTTCGAAGAACAGAAACTCAAGAGTGAGAAAGAAGGAAATAAAGATCACAAGCCGAGCGCTACTAACGTATGTAATATTGGCAGGCCAAGATAGATCTGAAGAATTAAGTTTTTCCAAATCTTCCTGTTAAGGATAGATTTGGAAACTTTGGTTAGAACAAAGGCTAAGGCAATAGGAATATAGTTAGAGACTTAAATGGTGCTAACCTTCTGGGACAGGTTGAATGAGTTCACGATTAAAGCAAGAGGAAAGGTTGAAATTGATAGGCAGAGGTGAAATAATTTACTAAAGCAGGGTGCAAGCTCAGAGGTATTAGTTTTGAGAACCACAAGAGGGATAATATCCGAACCATATAATTCTTAGTATTATGGTCCGAGAGAGCAAAAAATAACATTTTAAAGTAAATTATAGTCATAAGTGACTTGGAAGGAGGTGGAAAAGGAGAAATACCAATGGAATCGTCCAAAAGTGGAAGAATTAGAATAATCAAAAGTTTGTGAAAAAATTTCAAATTGAGAATAAATTAAAACATACTTTACGCATTTGAAAGAAATTATATGAGGGAAAGAAGAAGAATAAAAGTTGAGTTGACATTTTATGTAAAATATCAGAAAGTGTTTGTTGAAGAGGAATTAGAATGTTAATTGCGTTATCTACGGAGAAAAGATTTTTAGTATCACTTAGAATAGATATTCCACGAATTCGAGATGAACTATAAATTGCATGCGCTTCTAAAGTTTGAAGACAATGTTAATTCTTTATGGCAGCGTTCCTGTATAAGTAGTATAAGTAGTTTTGGAAGTTAATAAAATGTTTAGCTTGTTTGTCAATTTCACTGCAAACACGGGTAAGGAACTGCATCCATCATCTGATCAAGGTTATTGTGGATAGATAAATGATAGGCAAGTTTCCCAGATGTATCTTGGGAACTAGAAGAAAGCAATTTGAAGTGTTGAATATTGAAATCACTAAGGTTGATAATTTCAGAGAAAAGACGAGAGGATACGCGATTTCGCAGTTTAAATTGTCAAAGAATTTAGGATTGTAAATAGAGTTTCAAGACATAAAATAGAAAGTATATAAGGAACCTTAGTCTGTGAAGGAACGAAATATTGAGCGTTGAAATAAATTGGAGTCTTTTAGCTCACCTTAACATTCCATATGCCCAATTGAGGTATTTCATCGTATCTGACAGCGCCTACGTGTTCACGTGTTCACGTGTTCCCCCATATATATATATATATATATATATATATATATATATATATATATATATATATATATATATATATATATATAGTATATATATATATATATATATATATATATATATATATATATATATATATATATATATATATATATATATATATATATATATATAATTATCACCCACCTTCTTTCCGTCACATGCACTGGAAACAGAATATTAGAAGAAGAATATGACACAAGTCGAAATGAAAACCCAGCTTATTGCCCCCTTTATACACTTAAGTGAGAAATCGTCGCAGTCAGAAAAATCCACCCAAAGGCTTCAAGGGACTGCGATGGATCCTCAGTATGGCATCTCGTCAATGTAGGGTTAATTCCTTGGCCCAAGAGGGCCACAACCATACCACCTCACAGAAATCCGCCATTCACTCCTATTGTGCACCATTCTTCTTGCCTCTGCCAAACTCATATTCTCTCCTCCAGGCATTGCTTTACTGACTCAATCCATATTTTCTTTTGTCTTCCAGTCGGTCGATTCTCAGCACATTCACCACTATATATCCGCTTAACCAATCTACTATAATCCATCCATTCCACATGACCAAACCACCTCAATGTACTTTCATTTATTCTCTCATTTACTCCTTTCTTCACACCACACAACTCCCTAATGGGTTCATTCCTCATTTTATCAATTCTTCTCATACCTAACACACCCTTAAGATTGTCCATCTGAACAAATTGTACATTAGATATATACCTCTTATGTCAGACCATAGTTTCACTAATATACATTAACACAGGTAAAAATATACCCTCATGTAAGACACTAGCGCACTCAAGACTTAGTCCCTTTACATCCACCAACGATTTAATTGCACCAGCCATCTTCCTGCTATTCACAACTTTCCTACTACACTCTGCATCATCCGTTCCATTTTCATCCAACATACTGTATATCCTAAATATTTAAACTCAGACACTTGATCCAGTTGCTTACCATCCAACATAACTTCACTCCGAGGACTGTGCTCACTCACAACCATAACTTTACTCTTATCTACGCTTACTTTCAAACCCCTCCTTTTACATACCCTGCCAAATCTCTCTACCAATCCTCTCAAACTCTCTTCAGATTCACCGCACAAAACCAAATCATCCGCATATAATAGGTAGGGCACCCTCCACTCTCTTCAATTCTCCATCATTCTAAAACCCTTCCCTGACATCCCTACCTCTAATTCTTTCATAACCCCATCCATATACAAATTGAACAACCAAGGAGATATAACCCCTGCCTCACTCCGCTTTTAATATTAAACCAACCACTTTCAACTCCATTTATTCTTACACACGCTTCACAATCGTCATACATACCTTTGATTTCATTCAGAAGCCTACCACCAACACTATATATCAATAACACCTGCCATAGAGCTTCCCTATTAATCATATCATACGCCTTCTGCAAATCCATAAAATCTAAATACAATTTATTCTTCTCCTCCCTCATTTTCCCAAACATTTGTTTCAATGTAAAAATTTGATCAACACATTCTCTACCACTTCTAAACGCACCTTGCTTAGTCCCTCGATGCACTCTTTCAATCAAAATACCAATATATATCTTCCCTACATTACTCCATAAACTAATTCCCCATAATTCCTACCAAACTTAAATTTAACCACTAGAATTCTAATACTCACACAAACAAAATCTACCATAGCTCTGTACCACAGGTCACTCTTCAGAATTGCAACTCCTTCTCTTTCCCTCTCATTCCTTTCCACACCAACACATACGCATTTCACACCACACCACTTATTTTCACCGTTTCCTTTCTTTTTTGTTTCAGTCACAGCGAGCAAATCAAATTTACCCTTTCTAAATACATCCATCACCTCTCTCCTCTTCTCCTCATCATTTATTCCTCTGACATTCCATGTGCCCATAAGATACATACATTTTCGCCGAAAGATAAAAGGTCACTTAAGGTGATTGCGACCTTCTCCGAGGCATGCATTAGCATTTCTGGCCAAAGATAAGTTGTAGGGGGCTGCCAACCCAACTACCACTCTCCATTTAGTCGCCTTCTACGACACGCAGAACATACCCTGTTGCCAATTCTTTCTCCACCACACATAGTTATATAAGGGATATGGATGTCTGTAAGATGTTTTCTAGAAGAGGAGTGTGAATATATGTATGTGTATATGACATGTGGATATACGGTGGTACCTGTAAGATGTTGTCTGGAAGGGGAGCATGGATATGAACGCAAAAGTGATAGACGAACCATCAGGCACTGGAATGTCATAGGGCAACCATACACACCATAAACCCAATGGGAGGTAATTTCATCGCAGCCAGTGCGCTACTCTCTCTCTCTCTCTCTCTCTCTCTCTCTCTCTCTCTCTCTCTCTCTATATATATATATATATATATATATATATATATATATATATATATATATATATATATATATATATATATATATATATATATATATATATATATATATATATATATAAACTACCGGAGAAAATTAACGTATCGCATGAAATTTAATATTAGGGAGCTAAACATGGCATTAGGATTAAGTTGAATTACGCTTAAAGTGATCCAAATGGAAAAACACAGCTATGTTTAAACAACAGAGTAACCAAGAAATCTAACAACCAATGTACAGTACACACTATACCCAGTCCGAGTGCATACCACCCAAATTGCAGTATAGACCATTCTCTGTCAGAGTGCTCATTAAGCTGCAAAGAATTCCGTAGGGACGCTAGTGCACGCAAATTTTAATGTCAATGTCTAGCCTAGAGTGTCTGAAGAATAGACAGGAACATAGAAGGAGAGGTACATGAGTCGGTAGTATGTTGGGGGAAAATGATAAGTGCTTTCAAAGATTGTCTAAAACAGGGGTGGCCAACCCTTGGCGCATGCGCCAAACGTGGCGCATTGGATGCTTATAAGTGGCGCATTGCTACGGGCTAATTTTTGGGAGATTTATATTTTAACTGGGTTACGTAAGCCTATTTCTTACGAATTTATTTAATGAAAACTGAAAATTCATTTTATTTCCAGAAATTTGTTAAATCTGGCAAGATATAAAGAAGTATGTAACAAATATCGTAATGTTTGTGCATTTTTTTGTAGCGTCGACTCTCATATTCAATATATTTTCCCGCCAAAACCCATATTTGAAACATGATTTTAAATTACCTTGTAATAAAACATCGTCAATGATCATCAGTTGAAATTTTGTGTTTATCAGTGATAGTGAGGCAGTGTTCTCTCATATTTCTTAAATTATTTGATTTTTATTTTTTTCACATGCTGAGCATATTTAGAAATTAGTGCCCGTATTTTTAAACAAGAATTCTTAAAAAATAATTAATAGAGAAATCCTACATTCTGTGGTTTCTTTTATTAATATATATATATTATATATATATATATTTATATATATATATATATATATTATATATATATAATATATTAATATAATTATAGTAGTTATATATATATATATATTATATATATATAATATATATATATATATTATATATATCTATATATATATATATAATATTATAGATATATATATATATATATATAATATATAATATATATATATTATTATATATTATATATATATATATATATATTATATATATATATATATATATATATATATATATATATATATATATATATATATATATATATTATATATATATATATATATATATATATATATATGGCGCATCTGAACTCGTCTTTGAAAAATTTGGCTTATGGTATGCAAAAGGTTGGCCACCCCTGGTCTAAAATAAACAACTGATCACACTTCTTTAGAATATTTTGACTTCTTCATTTTCTTTTCTGGTATACCAGATACCTAAATTTCCCATCGTTGCACTTATTCTTCCATTGTCAATGATATTGCTCCTTTGACCCTTACTTGTTTCATAAACCTACATGCCATGCTTATCTTCTTATTTAAAAATTGCACATGAAAATCGATATCCATTACGATCTTCCCTAGAAAAACTAGTTCATTTTATTAAACGTTCTTTAGAGAACCAAAATATTAGCATACGAAAAAAATCGTTTGTCCAAATAGTAAGTTTACTAACAAGTTTATTCTCATAATCACCTTTCCAATTGTTTTACTTCATTTGTAAAGTTTATTTTATTTAATCTTATAAAG
>JABUQX010023843.1:10000-32500 GCA_015478945.1 Trachelipus rathkii | reverse complement strand
AGCTATAATAGTCTAAGAATCATTCGAAAATTGTTCTAACACAGCACCTACGGTCTGTGATGAGGCGTCACAAAATAAGAAACAGTAATAACGGAGATAAAATAGATTAGACTCTTCAAAAGCTCTCTTCGCCTCAGAAGACCATATAAGCACATATTTTACTCCTTTTGTCTTATTTTTAAAGTAGTTCATTTAAGGGAAGGAAAAGGGAAGCTGCTTGAGGAATGAAAGAGCCATAAAACTTGTCATCCCCCAAAATCTCCTTAGTTGCTTTTGATTCTTTGGTTTTAGATTTTTTTCACAGCATTCACCATTTCAATAAGTGGAGCATTTCCAGACCGAGAAATTTTCTGGCTCAAAAACAAAATTTCATACCGAAAACACATTTCTGTAGATAAAAAAGAAAAGTCCAAATCTGGAGCAAATTATTTAATTTTCATGAGATTTGAAGCAAACAAAGGGTTAAGGGAAGCATTCGGGAGTCTCTAAAGCGTTCATTTAATGTCATATTTCTGTGTCTCTTTCTTTTTCAACGCTATTATTAATCGATGAGAAGAAAGACCTTGTTATGGACATTTTTTACTATAAATCCAAAACCTTTGGTCAAAATGACTTCAAAATTTAATTGTGAATAGAAGGATCTATTTTCGAGAGTCCATTGCGATGAAATTGTGCTATCTAACACCAATTTCGAACTATCTAATTAAGTTTACCCTAAAGATATATCATTTTTTTTGTCATAAATGATTTTTAGCCATAAGTTTTTTTCTACTAATTTGACCCAAATGAAATTTCAGAGCGTGTATAATTGGGTGAAACTCCCTTTTTTTTTATTTACATCAAAGATTTCGTATACCAAACCGATTTGCAGTTGTTCAGTGGGAAATAAAAAAAGAATGAAGGAAAAATAATAATAATAATAATAATAATAATAATAATAATAATAATAATAATAATAATAATAATAATAATAATAATAATAATAATTAAAAATAATAATAATAATAATAATAATAATAATAATAATAATAATAATAATAATAATAATAATAATAATAATAATAATAATAATAATAATAATAATAATAATAATAATAATAATAATAATAATAATAATAATATAATAATAATAATAATAATAATAATAATAATAATAATAATAATAATGACTATATTTTTATTCAGAAAATAAACAATTTTCATTATTAAGTTTAACACACAGTTAGAATATTCAGTTTTAATATAATACAATACTTAATGATATACAATTTCTGAAAAGGGTCTAATGATTGCAACACAGTTTTGTGTCCTGTGAGCCCAAAAAATAATGCAAGTTTTGCAAATGTTGCAAGGGAGTCACACTCAACCACCTCCTACGGGAAACCATTCCAGAAATTTACAACACTATTGCAATATGAAAGTTTTCTTACATCAAGGTTACAAGTCTTCCTAATTTTCTTATTGCGTCCTCTAGTCTCCTGTCCGTGGTCTAATATATAGAATTTATTGGTCTCAGTATTATCAATGCATGTAAATATTTTATAGACTTATATCATGTTCCCTATGAGAAATCGCCTTTCTGAAGTAAACATTCCTAACTCCTTCAGCCTCTCCTCATAGTTCTTACCCTCAAAGCCAGAAATCATCCTTGTTGCACTACGTTACACTTTCTCCAGCATACCTAGGTCTTTTCTTAAATAAGGGGCCAAAACTTGTGAGCAATACTCTAATACTGACCTAAAATAGCTATTATACAGCTACTTATAACTTTGTTAGTTTTGTAAACCATATTGCGATTTATTATACTTAACATCTTATTAGCTTTATTCCTTGCTCCCAAACACTGATAGCTACTTTCAGATTGCTGCTTATACTCACATCTAAATCTTTTTTTTGGTCCACAGTCTCAAGTCAATCCCCATTTATATCGTAGTTAAATCTTTTATTTGAGTTACCTAAATGAAGAACCTTACACTTTTTAATATTAAAATTTATTTGCGACTTATCTGTTGACCCAAGAAGTTTATCAAGATCATTCTGAATCTTTATATATCCATCATTATTCCTCACTAAGGTAGCCATTTTGGTATCATCTGCAAACTTAGAAAATTTACATCACAATCTTTGATTAACTATTATTTTTATTATTATTAAAAATTATAATTAAGAGACTTAAACCATCCAAAAATTTTAACTTAAATATATATATATATATATATATATATATATATAGTATATATAATCTACTATATATATATATATATATATATATATATACTATATATATATATATATAATATATATATATATATTATATATATATATATATAATATTATATATATGTATATATATATATATATATATAACCTAATATATATTATTATATATTATATATATTATATATATATATACTATATATATATATATATATAATATTATATATAGTAATATTATATGTATATAATATTATATATATATATAAATAATATAATATATATATATATATATATATATATATATATATATATTATATATATATATATAATATATATATATATATATATTATATATTATATATATATACAAAACTGCCACATTACTTAAGTTACGATTAGAAACTTACACTAGTTGTTCATCTACCTCATGGAATTGAATTAGTTCTAAAAATAGAATAGCATCTGCCACGTCCCTTTCATATTTCCTCTTAGGTCTGATTTTATAATGCGAAGAGCAGAAAAAAAGCCGTTCAACGTTAACTTGTTGTTGGTGGTAGAGCAGTAACAGGCAATTGCAGATTCTTGATACAATATTTGGATAATTTTCGATGGCCTCTTCTAATTTTAAACTTCGAAGTTTTGTCAATTTTTTCAACTTCTTTCAGTGCAGCAAAGAGATTTTTTTTAAAGTTATGGAATATTGTGCACAAGGATGAGGGAAGAACCTTAACTTTTTTCTTGAAACCAGTCGGACGCTTTCGACTAAGTCTCTTCAATATCTAGAAGCTTTTCATTCTAATCTTCTGAGCTTTTTTGAAAAATGACTTGAGAAGGTAGTAATGGGGATAGTTGTAGTTTCATTACTTACAATATGTTTAGATGTATCCTTTTCTTCTTAAACTTCCTGCAACCCTTTAATACAAATGGCCACGTTGAAAAGTGCATATTTAGCTTTTTGTTGTTGATCTTCACTTAAGCTTACCCTGCAGATAGGATCATTATAAACAGCAGCTAGTAGAATGTTAGAATTTTTTGAAGGGAAGGGGGGGAAAAAATTTTGGGGGAGATGTGGAAATTTTTTTCTTTTTTTTTGGTTTTCTTTCTTAAATGTTTCTTTGGGGGGGAAGGGGGGTTTTTTTTTTTTTTTTTTTTGAGTTTTTTATTTCTTCAGCATCTTAAATATAGATGGTATATAAGGTTGAAGGTTGAATTTATTAGAATATAATTCAAATTTAAGCATAAGGTGCATTTTGTGATGTGGAAGTCGCAAGTCAGTGAACTTGTATGAAGTGATTGAAGTCACTCACAGAGTCACAATTCATAACTTTGTCAGTTCAAAATTTCCTGACTCCAACTCTACTATCTTGAAAGTTACCGACTCCGACTCTGACATTTTGAAAATTACCGACTCCGACTCCGACTTTACTCTCTTTAAAATTACCGAATCCCCGACTCCGACTCAACAACCCTGCATATAAAATTCACCCCACGTAAGCAACATTAAATCCAAAGTCACATAAATTAAAAGCCCTGAGAGCACTATCAAGAACAAACTTTGGTCAGCATAAAGAAATCAACTCTATAGTATACAGACAATATCTTATTACTTCCCTAAATTATGCATCGTCCTCATGGGCCCCAACAATTTCAAAATCTAACATTCAAAAACTAGAAGTTCTTCAAAACAAAGTTTTCAGGATTATAACCGGTTGTCTCCCCTTTACATCTATACATCACCTTCTGTATGAAACTAAAATTTTCCTTATTAAATCATACCTTAACATAATAGGATGTTATTTTTATAGTAAATCACTATCAACAGATTACCCTCTACACCAAACATTGCAAAATCAACCCGTACTAGAAGGATGAAAGCTACACCAACGGAATACTATTCTGATATTTAAAACTGATTCCCCTCTACACAACATAACGCCCCCATAATTAAAAACATTCACACTCAATTGAACTAAGAAACCACCTTTCGCATACCGAAACAGTAAAATACTCCAAGCACGTTCGGCCGAAATATCCAACACGAAGCAAACCTTGCCTCGCCAAATACGGGTAATGCTGTCACAGCTCCGCTCTGGATACCACCCCTCCCTTAAGAAATACAAATTTAATTATTTCAATGATCTCTCCCCTTACTGTCAAAGATGCCATTTCCAATCAACTGACAACAATATACATCTCAATATAGATTACCCTACTTTAGTAAACATCAGACGCAATTTAAGTAACCTGAAGTTAATAGATCTTTGGGCTCAGCCGGCATTGGTGGCTGAGTATCTCGAGGTCGCTCGTTTCTCGTAGGAGGGGTAGTGGTGGCGACAAAATAAAAGTAAGTATATAAAGCTCAAACAGTTAATTGTACCACAAACTAAGTTCATTATATAACCATAATCCCAATCATATTCATTAGATTAATCATCCATTTGTGGATCATGAGGTGATCCTAAATTATGAGCAAATTCATGAGAGCCTACAAGAACTCCGCTATAATATCCTTTCAAATCCTCATTTATGCCTATTGCTTGAAAAATAGTATAAGTAGAGACATAAATGTTTGAAAGATGCGGATATGGTTATTTCATGAGTTAGGAGAGACTGCATTATGCTTTACAAAAGAACTAGATATTTATTAACCATAGTGACATAGTGTTGCTTGCTCATATTTTGCTTGGATCAGAGTCTCTTAACATTTAAATTGCTAATATTCAAAATTCTTTGGTTTCTATTTTTCATTCATCCCAAATTTTATTGTCAATATATATTTACGAAGCCTCATGAAAAGATAAGTAAAGTTCTTATGAGAATAACAAGTGAGATTATTTGTTTGGATTTCACTTTAGAAACAATAAAGTTTTCGTGATAATAATAAAATTCCGAGACTTCTGTGTGAACTCTTGTAAATCTGTTGAACATCAAAATTCCATCATTTTGAAGCCAAACTGTTGTTGTTAAAGAAGACGAAGAAAATTGGAAAAAATCAGAGTAAAAAAAAGGGGGGGGATGATGATATTAATCTCATAAAATCTCTCTTGTTCAACCGATTTAGAAAGGGAAACAGAAAAATATAGAGATTATGGGAAAAGCTAATCTGTTGCAGACTTCCTCATCTAAGCTATTGTCCGTAATATGAGAAAATGGTTGCAATTTTGAAGAGATCAAGATCATTAGTTTTTTCAAAAATCTTGAGTCTAAAAAGAATATGGTTTTCCATTGTTTTATTCAATTGCGATAACAGTATCAAATTGTGATTCAGCTAACGTTAATAATATTATAAAAAATAATAATATCCTTTCATTCACTGTTGCACATGTTGCACTTTCATATAC
The DNA here is from genome assembly GCA_015478945.1 of Trachelipus rathkii. Taxonomy (NCBI): domain Eukaryota; kingdom Metazoa; phylum Arthropoda; class Malacostraca; order Isopoda; family Trachelipodidae; genus Trachelipus; species Trachelipus rathkii. The sequence continues at coordinate 26,942 of JABUQX010023843.1, read as the reverse complement.
ATTCATAATTCCAACAAAGTTAAGTCGTAGTTGTTTTGAATCTTGATCCTCTTGTTATTTTTGGTCATGCTTAACTAATATCTGCATTGAAACCATTTGTTGCAATAACACAAGTCACAAACTAATCTGTAGATTAAATCACTTTCATTTAACAATGTTTTAATTCATTCTTTTAAGGAAAGAATTTGACGTACTTATTGGAGTGTTCTAATTTGGATAAAAATTTGGATACTCTCAATGGAAAAATTTACAATTTCAATATATATATATATATATATATATATATATTATATATATATATATATATAAAATATAAAAAAAAATATATAATATATATATATATATATATATATATATATATATATATATATATATATATATATATATATATATATATATATATATATATAATATATATATATATATAAAAATATAGATATATATATATATAATACATATATACTATATTACTATATATATATATAATATATATATATATATATATATATATATATATATAATATATATAATATATATATATATATATATATATTATATAAGATTGTATAAAAAAAACTTGCAAGAATGAAAATTAATTAGAGATAAAAGTTAATATATTAACTAAATAATATACAGGGTGAACATAAAATCCTTCCAACATTACAAACATTTATTATAAACTACTGCCGATACATGTGAATGGCTTGGGGCAAATAAAAGAGTACCAAATAAAGTTTATTTATATTACAAATACTCGAGGAAAAGGAGCCAAAAAAACTTATTAGTACAAAATTTATACACTTTCAAATAAGTGCCTTCGTCGGGCGAATGTGGTAGCCAGGGTGTCGGACTGTCGAGCCCAATCCATCTGTCTCGAAATGCTTTATAATGGAACGCACGAACGAGTAATCCCAATGTGGTGGTGCATCATGTGCTGGAAAAAGGACCAAAAGTTGTAGGTCATTCAGTTGAGGTGCCAAAAAGTAATGAATCATATCAAGATAAATGGTGACCGTTACTGTAAGCTCCACAAAAATGCAATAAACTACGTCAGGCAGTCAATTTCAGGCTATCTTTCTCATGTTCCATGAAGACATGTGAATTTTCAGAACTCATTTTCGCTGTTCACCGTCCCGAGATGTGTAATGTAGACTTGTCTGGAAAACACACACGCTGTAGATAGATATTCATTGTGATTATGAATTCGCTGCAACATCTGATAACAGAAGCAACACGACGGGGGCTATCATTTGGCTGAAAATTTGCACAATCTTGACTTTATACACATACAGATGAAGTCGCCTGTGTAGAATTTTTTGCACTGTGGATCGGGAACACCAAGTCCTCGGGATGCATGACGTGTAGACGTGGAAGGACGTTGTACGAATGCTTGACGCACAACTCCAACAGTCTCCTCGCTGACGAATGGCTTCGCTGTTTGGGGACAGGCAGTACACCATCGGTCACCTTAAACTCGCTCTCATACAACGCAAATATGCTTTTGCAATCTGGCGTTGGTGATCCATATTACCTCCTATACTTTCGTATAGCAATCGGTGACCTGGTCTCGTGATAACATAGGACACAATGGGGTTTTTCCTGCGTAGACGCCATGTTCAGCTTCTGCTGTTTCAACGCCTATAGACCAACTGGACCTCTACCTGTAACAAAGGGAAATACCCCTGTTTTAAAAGGTGTAGAAAAAGAAGGAGAAGAAACGAAAGATTAATAATAATAAGATTAATAATAATAATAATAACAATAATAATAATAATAATAATAATAATAATAATACACACAGCTCGTTGCTCGCTCACACATAAAAAAAAATCCTAACGTGTATGAAACGATATAAAGCTCACTAAAGTCTGGTAGAATTAGAACCATAGCTCTCTCTCTCTCAAGATTATTCACTTCTTCTTTTTTTTCTCTTATTTCTCGGCCTGCATCTTAAACTTTTTCTCTCTCTCCATTCTTTGCGCCTCAGCACCTTTGCACACAACTGAACAAATATACGCACTCACATCGATATAATACAAAAAAAAATAACCATTGTTACGTCGCAGACGACTCTTTTTTTTTGGTTTAGAAATTCAGAAGGCGCTCACACTCACCCCCATTTAATTTACTATTCAATGGTAACAATGAAAAAACTTTTATAAAAAAAAAGTCTCTGAATAGCGAAAATTCTTTTACAATTAAATTTAGATTGTTTTAAAAATATATTTAATAGGAAAAAGGGAAATTCAGAGATTTGATGTTTAAAATTTACATTCGGTTAGAAAAAGAGAAGAAAAAAGTTAAACGTAGTAGTATTAGAAGAATAAACGCCAGCAGATGATACATCACGAGCACTAAATAATAATAATAAGAATCATAAAAATAATTCATTATAATGATAGTAATAATTATATATATATAAATGTCAATATAATAAGTAATAATAATAATAATAAATATATATAATTTATAGGTTTGGATGCGACTCCGATATATTCTTTATAATCTTGTGAAAACACACAAAAATATCGATCACAATCAACGCGCGCCCCATAACAGTAATTTAATTTCTTTATATATATTTATACTGAAAATAAAGTATACGACAAAAAAGAGTATCATAATATGAAACAAAATCCTTACAGCTTCAACCACACACCCAAACAAACACCACAACACACACACAACACAAAACACAACACACACACACACAACCATATATTATATAAATATAAATTATTATACTCAACCTACCACCACACAACCCCAACCCCATATATACCAATAACACATACACCTCACGCTAACCTTACACCGAACTCATTACATACCACCTCCACCACAATCCACACATAACTCTAACTTAACCATACACATCCACTACTACTCCAAATACCATCACACCTCACACTCACTCCCCATTACTACTCTATATAATAAACTATAACTCATAACTCCTAAATATATATCCCAAACACAACCCACAGAATATATACGTTTATCTTTAGACCCAACTTTCCTCTGAGAAATAGAATTCGACGCAACTCTCGCGCACCTCCCCTAATTACCTCAAGATATATAGAACATATTTATGTTATGAACTCCAACATCTTTACTATTATACTTCCCGAGGCTTCCTACGATTTTATCTTTATGCAAGCCAATCACTATTCATCAGCCGCCTCAAGAACTACGATTCCGCTACATACCTGAACAAATAAATAATAATTAAAACTTATAAAAATAATTTTCACCTAGATCTAACCCCATCCCAACCAAACCTCAACACCCCCTTAACTCCAACTAAACACCAATACTCCTAACTAAACCTAACCCACACTGACGTCAACCATAAAACTAACTACACCTCCACACTAACAACCATAAACACAAACCCCATAACAACGCTCACCACCACCTAACCACTAACCCAAACAACCATCCAAAACAAAATAAACCACATAAAAACCCCTACAACACCTTACACACCAATCCAAAACCCTAAAACCAAACCACACTCACACAACGTCACCTCAACACACCTCAAACCACCACACACAACTCTCACCACCTAACAAAAACAATTCAAACCACACCCATAACTCACACCAAAAAACCCAATAAATTAAAATCACATCCATAAGGTATTTCCACTGCATGAAACTCCATTTATATGATTAAAACAAAATTAGTAGTTTCAAAATTCACCTCCACACACCCATAACCAACCTCCCACATCACAACAAATCACAATCAGCACCATTACACTTCAAACACACACACAACAACAAATACACATACACAATATACCACACAACCAGCTAACACCAAAAGACACACAACAAGCATAAAAACACTACAATACCATACTCTCTCCTCTCAATCCTACCCAAAAACATCACTCATCTCCTCTCCAAAATACATCAACACATACAACAAAACCCACACACTCAACACAAATCCACCACAATAACTAACAACCCTCACTCACCAAACCAACCACTACTAACCACCATACCAAAACCAACACACACTCCACCCAAAACATACCAACCTCCCACCCAAATCAAACCCCTCAAATCACAAACAATAACCATCCACAACATAACACTCATAACAATACACCCAACACCACCCCAAAACACAAACAACAATACAACCCAACACCAAAATCAACATACAACACCTCACAACCAAAACCATCCACATCCCACTAAATCAACCCACTACTATCACGACTACCCACCCAAAAACACAACTAGCATCACCACAATACACCCCATCAACACACACATAAAATCCACTCCAACATCACACAAAATAACAACCTAAACCCTAACCAACTAACAAAACCTACACCAAAAACCCCTCCCTCAATCCAAACAAAAACCTTACCACTACACAACAACCACCCTCCAAACAACACACACATACAACATCAACAAATAAATATAAACCACACCCACTCAACACAAACACTAAATCAACAACAGCAATAACAAAAACAACCAACACTAACTATACCACTACTACCACCACACAAATCAACCAAACTATAAACCTCAAACTAAAAAATACTCACCTCCATAACAAGCATTACCATAACAATCATACCTAGCAACACAAACCACAAAAGTAACACTCCATACACAAACATAAAACAAACAGCCTCCATACATCTCCGAGCACCACAATCCCAACACGAACAACAACCACACAACCCCACAACACTACATTACACCACCAAAACCCACCAATCGAATAATCTTCAACACAAAAATATCTCCTATCCCACATATCATCTCACACACACAACCACTACCATACAACAGGCACCTATACAAACACATCTACAAACTCAATCCCCCATACAACCACCACTCCTAATATACTAGATTTGCATAAACTCGCACATCACACACCATCAAGACTATCACCAACAACTCTCTACACACCAAACCACCACACCAAACCACCCAACACAAATAAACACAATACAACCAAACCCCATACAACACCACCACTAAACCAAGAACAACACCCCAAAAAACCACACACCACACCCACAATCAAAACAACACCACCAATCAACCAAAACAACAACCCAAAAACCTCCACCCCACAACAAAATCAAAACATAACCACACACCCACACTCCCAAATACATCCAGTTCATATACAACTTCTTTCTTTTCTTTCTCTCTATCTTCACTCTTATAACTTTGAATACACTATACTTATATATATATATATATCCTACCATCTTTAAACTTTTTTCATTTTTTCTTTTTTTTCTCCTCTCTCTTTTCTTCTTCTCTCATACACACACCCATATATACAACTCCATTTAAACAAATAAAAAAATATAAAATCATAAATAAACCTCAACACAACATCCAACAAACCAATCATCTATTTGGCCTATTTTCCAATAAATATAAAAAAAAAAAAATATAAATATTCAATAAAAATAAATACTTCACTCTCTTACTCTCTCCACAAAATAAAATAATATTTCTTCATAATCCAAAAAATACCTTCGCATACACACAACCAAAAAACTCGCATAATTTAATCAACCACACAAATCAACAAATATTTCACTATCTATTACACATCGTTCTTTTTCCTCCCTTCCCCTAACTCTCCATATATATATATATACATTAAGCTCTTCCAAGCTTTTCCCACTCTCTCCGGATGTTTCCGCACTTCCATGTTTCCCTTTTAATACTCATAAATTATTACTTTAATGGAGAATGTATTACATCTTTTGGGTGGCTTGGTTGGGGGGATAGTATTAAGGTAGTTGGGGTGGTTGAATTGGTTGTTATATTATTACTTATAAACAGAATATTATTATTATTTTTAATTTATTATTTTTTGCATTAATTAAAAAATCATATTACTTCTGATAAAATACTTAATTAATAATACTCCCATATACATTAATTATCAATCGTCTACTTCTATAATCACTAACACTTCTAGAACAACCTTAGCACGACGGCACCAGCGCCACCATTCAAACCGCGGGCCCTGCCCAAAACACCCATCAACACGCTGCGCCACAGCGCCTATTCCACCCGGTGTTCACCGTCGAAGCAAAAAAATACAACCACAAAATAACAATGAATTTTTTTGGCTCTCAAACAAAATTCCACTACACTCTCAACATTCCATCCCTCGGCCTCCACCCCCTCCCCATTGGCAATATATATATATATATATAAAAACTGCGTATTAATGGTACGATTGATTTTAATGCCTACCCCATAGAGATTTAAGGCACAAGTGATTACTGCTACAGGTCTATTTATTTATTGGAACTATCCCTTATGACCTCATCTCATCCTCCAATAACCTCTTATATCCACTTAGCTATTACTTAGCATTATCTATTCACTTATTATCTATCATTCCATTCAAAAATAAATATATAATTATTTATTATTGATTTTTATTGGTATTCTTTTTACTTTGCTTTCATTATCAGATGTGTATCAACAGTATTATTATTATTATTATTATATTTACTCTCTCTCTCTATATAATCTATTATATATTATTATATCCCTTAATAGGTAACGTGGCTCTCATATCAATAATACTCAATAAGTAAAAAAATAATAACAATCAATATAATTATTATCAATCATATGATATTTCACCAAGTCAATTACTATCCCCTTCCTCTCACTACTGCTAACTACTACTATACTAATCTATTATTCACTTATTATTTTATTTTCCTTATTCTTAGAAATATCATTTAATTCTAATTAATTATATATATAATTAATTATTATAATTAAATTACTATTATATAAATATAATAATCATAATACCTATAATTATAATTATAATTACAAATATTCTAAATAATATAACTTAAAACCGTATTTAAATCTACAAATTAAATTAAAATTTCAAATTGAAATTATACTTTGATATTAGCCTGTTGGGATTTTAAATATATATTATAAGTAAATAAAATTAAATTAAATTTAAAATTAATTAAAATTTAAAATAAACTAACTAATAAAAGAATAAAATTATGAAATTATAATCTTAAAGTATAAATAATCTAATAACCCTCTCTTGATATTTTATTATATTTTCACATTAGCTGGGTAATTATTTAACACACTATATCTAACATCTACTCTAATTATAATTAATTAAAATTAACTCTCTCTCTCTCTCAAATTAAAATTTTAAAAATTAATAATTACATTACTAATAAACCGTATAATTATAATTATAATTATATGTTCAATTAATTATTATTATTATTTTTTTATTATATTATTATATTATATTATTATTATTATTATTATTATCTACTCACTCACTCATCTACTTACTATATATATATATAATAAGATTATTATTTATGTATTATTAGAAATCATTATTATTATAATATAATACACTTATCTCCATCTCACTTACTTACATTACTCCCTCCATTCTCTTATTATTCTCTCCCCCCTTTTCATTCCTTTGCAATCAATCATCAATAAATAATAGCATTTAATTGTTACTATGATCCATTAGAGAAATAATAACTCTGCTCCAGAATAAATCACCCTATGTTTCGGCAATATATATTATATATTTTCTCTTCTCCTCAAAACTCTCTCTACTATATATAGAGAAAACTCTCTACACACATTCTCTTCCCAAAACTACTACTCTCGCTATATATAATACATACTAAATCTCTCACCTGCACTCACTAGCACCCCATACATCATACTAATATACACTATATATATATATATATAATATTATATTATATATATATATACTATACTCTCATAAACCTCTCTCTCATATAACAATCCCAATATTAAATAAAATAAATACTCTATAAATCTCAACCAATAATATATATAATAATACCTATAATACTATAATACTATTCTTTAACACTATATAATATATATACCGCTATATATATATAATATCAGTGCGCCGTATCTTGAACATCTGAATAATTGCGGCTTAGGCAGCTATAGCATATATAGTATCATTATATACTGAACTAATATTATAATAAAAAATAAAAATAAAAAAACTAATCATACTCCTCCACTACTACTATATCACCAAACCACACTCATAACTCATATATAACCTACATAAACTAAACATAATACCCTATATATACAATTTATATACTCTCTCTCACACGGATCAATACAACCCACCAAATAATAAAAACAAACTATACACTAATAAACTTACTAATCCCACTCATATCCATCTAAACATTACACACCTACACTCTCTCTCCACTTATTATTATGGTATACTCTCTATTGATAACTACAATATACAATTACATTATTATTATTATTATTATTATTATTATTATTATATACGAACCGAACAAATTCATACACATCTACTACTAAAATCATACAACAGATAGATTAGTCCCACATCAATAATAAATAATAATCTCTATAATAATAATCAAATATAATAATAATATATCATAATAATAATATATAATAAACAACAATAAATAATCTCCACTCTCACACATATAAATATATAATAAAAACTCTCTCAATAATAATAATAACTCGATCTAATAATTAATAATAATAATCAATCACAAACAAAATCAATAATATAACAAATAATAATAATAATAAATAAATAAATCAAGAGGAAATTCATTCTCTGAACCATTGGACCGTTTACAACACTATACCGTTATTAATAAAGAACCACAAGCGTTAGGCCAATTCCAGACTTATCTTCAAATCTACTGTCGTTCTTAGATAGCTTTTAAGGCCACCTCTTTTCACATTACACAAATCTACACTCATTCCACATATCCTCTCATAACACTATCTTCAAATCAATAACTTAAAATAATCATCTCTCTAAAGAATACAATACCAACTTAAGATAACTAACTCGTCACATAACAAAGACATCTCTATACGAACACAACACCTCAAGAGATATAGATATATGCTAGATACTGACATAATTTAAACGCTAGAAAAACTCTGCTCGCCTCTACCAACACTCATCATCTCACTCATACACCACATCTCCCTCACACCCATAACAAAAAATAACTACACATACACCAATCTCATAAAAAAAACAATACCTCCCCCTCTCCTCTCCATACTACCAACTCTCTCCAATAAACATAACCTCTACACAATACCTCCTAAATATACTCACACCAATAATCAAACCCCCTATATAGTTATACTATATATATATATAATTATTATAATATATATAATTATAATATTTATATATATATAATATATATACTAATATATAATAAAATATATACTATATATATATCTATATATGATATATATATATATTATATATTTAAATATATATATATAGTATTATTATATTATTAAAATATATAATATAATAATATAAATAAAATATATAATAAATATAAATATTATAATACCCATCAATAAATATATATATATTATATTAATATATATATATATATATATATATATATAATATATATATATATATATATTATATATATATATATATTATATTGTATATAGTTATATATATAAGTGTACGATGTTTTCTTTATTAGTCTGGCAGGACAGGTAGTTAGCTGGGCCTGACCATAAAATATAATACTTATAGGAGAAATGGAAAATTCTTACGTACGCGCGATAGCATAGAAATCACCCTCGAATAGGGTAGGAAAAAACATTTTCACAACTTAACTTTAAAATTAATAATAAATAAAAACACGTATAAATTAGCATAAAGTAGTAACTCGTGGTTTTTTTAATTTTTTTTTAAATTAGTTTCTTTTTTTTTCACTTTTTATTATTCATTTTTTTAAATTTAATTAAGTTTTGTCCATTTTAATTATTTTATTAAAAAGACTCAGGAATATTGGGTAGGACGCTACCTACACCCTACCTACCCTTGTATACGCCCTGTATATATAATATATAATATATAGTATATTATTATATATATATATTAATATATATATATATATATATTATAATATATATAATTTATATTATAATAATATATATTTATACTTAGATTTATATATATATATATATTTATTATATATATATAGTAATATACACAATACAAATAACAACATCAATATATATCACCCTCATTTCATTGTATAACCAAAATTCTCTACCTCTCTCTATAAACATAATTCTCTCCTCCTCTCTCTCTCCTACTAACAATATATTATAGTAATAAATAACTTATCATACAAAAAATATATCTACTCTACTCCTCTCTATATATAGATATATATTAATATAGATATATTATTTTATTTTTAGTATATTTTATTTTTAATATTTGTAGATTTTTTATTTTTTTATATATCTATTTCTCTCTATCTACATATTTTTTCTCTCTGCTCTCTCTTCTCGCGAAAATAGATATATATATATTTATAATTGTACACATATTTTTTTCGCTCTCCCTCTCGCTCACGCGAACTCTCATATATCAAATGTGCTTGCATACTCTCGCACAATGCCGTTGACTTACTCATATTTTCCGAACGACACCACACGCGCACGCATACGCAAGACACGAGGGAAATAGGAACCCCACTTACACCGATGCACTGCTCTCAATTAATACGGCCCTTGACCTCATATACTTGATAAATACTCATATATCTCTTAAAAATACTCATTTCCCATAGACTCTAATACAAAAAAATATTTGTACAAACCTTCAAAAAACGGCACCCACATAAATATAGACTCTACAGCCTGTGACGCAGTATTGGCGGAGTACAGATATCATCCTCTACTAATTGCAGATACAATGACATCAAAACTACACTAGACGCTGTTCAGAAACTCTCGATACACATATCTCCATATCTCACTCTAATGATTTCCCCAATACTACTTTTACTTCAAGTAATCACATACTCTCCCATAACTGCTTTCAACAGCTACAATATAGCTCATATACTCAACCATATGATAAACACGCAACAACCATCTTGCCCACCATCTATATACAATAACACAATTTTTACCTTCTAACAAACACACAGCAAAGAAAGAAAAATCACAACATATTATAATAAACACACCCATTCAAACCACTCAATAATAACCAACACCAACAATAAAACTAACAAAAATATAATATATACTATACTATCACAACTATAATACTAACAATATATACATACACTACCATACAACATATATATAACTCATACACAACTCAAACAACTCTCTAACACTACACTCTATCATATATATATATATACATCTAATACCAATATATATATAACATATATATATATATATAGTATTTATATATAATACCACAGTCATATCCACATCAATTAATAATATATATATATCTCTCTATACTATACTCTTGGTGGGCAAAGACAAAGGAGCCTCCCCAGACGATTTTCACAAATATACGACCACACGCTCACGGTGAAATTTCCAAGCCAGAGTCAATTTAAGTGAACGACACGCTCCGAATATATACAATCTCGACATGGGCAAGCTCAACAAAATCAAGTTGCGGCGGAACCCAATGCATGCTTACCCGACCGTGCCCCTCGTCGTGACTCTCACCACCCCTTTATCAGTGGCACGGTGTGTTTAACGAATTCGAGGACAACATAGCCGAGGTAAGTCTGGAGACGTCGAGAGAATTGGATAGAGGAACAGGATGGAAAATGATAGGTTAGAAAGGTGCTGTCGCAAAGAGCAAATCTACCACATGGAGAGTATTGCGATTTCGACACGAGAGGTCAGAGAGGAGAGAGAGAGAGAGAAGAACAACGAAGACAACGAACCAAAGGAGACGAAAGACAGAATCAGAGAAAGAGCGACGAGAAACGAGATGACCAAAAAAGCACAAACACAAGAAGAGAGACAGATGAGGAACCCCGAGCGAAGATGAGAGACCCCACCACCACCCCGAGAATCCGCTCCTTATATATAATATACAATACATTAGTACATACTATACATATACACTTATAATAATACCTATATATATATAATATTTATATTATATACTCATAACTAATAACGTACTATTATATACTTATTACCATACCAGTAATTATACTAACTAACTATACTATACTATAATAATATAATATATAAATTATATTATATATCTATATAGTATATATATATATATTATAATTTATATATATATAATTTTTATATATATATATATATATATATTATTATCTATTATTATATTATAATATATACTAATATAGTACCCTATACTTATATAATATCATATTAGTCAACTCTCACTGTCATTTCAGCCACTTTTACGACAAAGTCGGTTGTATGACTTCACTTTACAATCGTGAAACTATTACAGACCTACAACTATACACCTATTGACAATAGAGTGAAGACGGATACTGCTCTTCTAGAACCCTTCAGTGCATACCCCCTCCTCCTCTTGAGAAGGTTCGTGGGTGCACGCATTTCTAACCACAATCTTCATTCTTTCTTTACCTCCAAACTCTCTAAGCCTCCAGGCCTAACACACCTTAGCTCAATCTTATATGTATTTCCAATGGCTAAAGTCTGTACCACGACTCCCTTTATTCGCCTTACTCCCTAAATAATAGTTACTTTGACTTACACACCCCTATAAACTATTATAACACCTATAAATATATATATATATAACTATATATATATATATATAATATAATATACTATCATATAATATTTATTATATATATATATTATAGATATTATAGTAAAATATATTATCCGATCAAATTATGCGCAGATGAGCCGTAATTGCATGACGAAAATTGTTTATATCTTTCGATATTCCAGTTTCTTTAAATCATTTCTCACCGATACCCATGCATGATGAGCGTAAATAGCCCCGTTGGCCATATCTAACGACGTTAGGTTTAGGTCCCCGAAAAATCACGTTAGGTTAATGATCAGATTTGCCTAAAAGTAGGCCAAGAAAGATAATAGAAAAGTCGAAGACCAACCCCTCAAAATCCCGGCCGTAACAAAACCGTGAACACAACAGACTATCTTCTATAACCGATGATCACTCCGCCATTAAGGTCTTAAATCCGAACGACAACATATAATTAAAACAACAAAAAATGCAAAAAAATGCTTCAACTCTCCTTATGCTGCCGACGTTTCATTTAATGTCGACACAAAAATCGCTCTCATCGTTAAGAACAATGAAATGTCTCTTCTCACTATCTACAGCTCCGCAACCATTACCTAACATATACTTCTTCACCGTCCGGCCCCACACCCAGACCATCAACATTACTCCACCAACATATAGAGTACCTTAACCAGTGGGAATTGCCCAAAGGCAGTGGCAGAATGCATATTATATAAACTACTAACAAACACTCCGGTATATTAATATAATATATGATATTAATATAGCTATAAATATATATATAACACATATATATATTTACTATATATATTATATATAATATATATATTTTATATATATCATAATATAGCCCCTATATATAATCGCTAATATAACATACTCTATACTGAACACCTCTATAATTATACATACAAAAAATAAAATAAAAAATAAACTAAAAAAATAAAATAAAATAACCTAAAGATAAATAAAGCATAAAAACCTACCTCATATACCATAACACAAAGCCAACACCCAACCACCTCGTGAGCACAGACCGCGCAGCGAGATATATATATATATTATATATATATATATATGATATATAATATATATATTATACAATATACAAGGTCATATAACATATGAGCTTGCATACATAAGCGCCTATCAACAACACAACACCCCCTTAATATATTATATTATAGTATACACCACGCCTTTTTAAGAAATGGTTGTATGTTATATTCCATGGTCGTCTCTAGGGTTAATAATTGTGTTTCAGTGTTTTAAATGAAATGCTCTTATTATATGAGAAATTAATAGACCATTTCATATTTTTTTTCAGAAAAATAATTTTTTTTCATATTTTCTTTTATTATTGCTCGTTTTTTGCTTTTCTAACTCATATATATATATTCTCCTTATATATTATATATATATTATATATAATATATACTACTAATATATATATATATATTCATACTACTATATATATATAGTATAATATATATATATATATATATATATATATATATATATATATATATCTACTAATATATATATATATATTTGAAAAATGTGAAAGTAGATGTAAATTGAGTTGAATAGCGTGAAGGAAGTGTAGTTGCAGAGCTTTTACATTTGAGTACATTGAAAGATGAGTATTAGCAGTTCAACTCTAGGGTCAGAACAGGCTGAGATTGTGGAAGACGAGGTTCTCGCAAGCTCTCTCAAGCGAGGGTGGTACTAACTGGAGAGCTCGGAAAGAGGAGTGTCGCATATTGTAATTAGGGATAGTATTAGAGAGAAGTGATGCACGTTCGATGGCTAGAAACGAGGCATTGTACGCACGACTTTGCACAGCAAGTACGGGCTAGAGAGAGAGTCTGGTTATTTTTTGATATTAACAAGTTAAGTAAATTAAAAAAAAACTGGCAACAACGAACAAACCCATCCACTAATTTTGGTTTAGATACTTATTTTAGAGATAAGAGATAGACATTCGGGAGAGTTGGCTCGCTATAGGTAAAGACAGTAATGAATCAAGCCCTAAACTGGCCCGTACAAGCGCCCTAGCTCGAGCGGTTACGAGCACCTCGCCCAAACTATAAACGACAAGACCCAGCGTTCGTCAACTGGATCCAGGTCGTTGAGGGTGTATTATTTTCTTCTTGGCTTCGTCTTGCTCGGACTTTAAAATGAGCACACCCCCTCCTAGATAGGGCTTCCCGTGAGTTGTGGTGTTAACTGTAAAAAAAAACAAGTTCGAAAGAAACCCATTTTTAAGATTGAGACATGCACGTAAGAATAGCAGACAATAGCGATCAGGTCTGGGGTCAGAGTGTGGTTTTTTTTGGTCCAACGCCGGGTTTTTTTTCCAATCCTGGCAAAAATTCAGCTCCTAGACACACATAAAAAATTAAAAATTTTGTTTGGGCAATGTAAATTCGCTGGTTGCGATTGTGTTATCAAAGTAAATCAAATATTATATTTTTTGATTCTTGTGCAGCCAAAGTGAATAAAAATTTCGCTAGTTAATGCGATGCTTGCGGTAACTCAAGCGCCTCCCTTTCTGAGAAGTTTAACATGGTTAACAGGTGCACGCGCTTGAAATTACTCATGGGCGAAAACACGTATGAAAGCTTGCGGAAACGTCAAACAGCAAGCAAATGCTTTTGAGTGAGAGCGATAAAAACGCTTTCGGGTTTTTACTCCTATTGTTCGTCATTCCTCGTTATTCTTGCATACTTTTTTTCTTTTAAAAAAAATGAAGCCACAAAACTTCATGATTGTTTCAAATTATTCTGTTCAGAGTTGCCACATTGATGCTATTTCATTTCCAAATTTCACAAATTAAGTTTATGAAGTAAGTTTCATATATATGACGATTAAGTGTCGAAATTTACTAAAATAAGATATTGAAAAATACAGAAAATATACGATATTTTATTAATTTTGAATTAAGAAAAAAGATGGTAATATCTGGTGTCATAAGCGGATTCTGACGACATATCGATATTTTTATTCGATATCGTTTTTTTCTATCTTTCGTCCCCATGTGGGGTACTTAAAGAAGCGCTGCCTAAGCTCTAGTTGTAATTTAATCGATTACGATTTTTTTGTTTTATGTTTTAAATATGTTTTAGACCATTAAGTTTAGGTTATGATTAAGGTTTCGTTAATTTATACACAGTAAATGCTGTTCTACTAAACAAATTATCATAACCTTATGATTTTCGAAAGTAAAAAGAAATATATATATTGTAAACACAGTGTTGATTTTATTAAAGATACGCTTTTTGGGCAATTTCTTATATCAACATGTTGGCACGTTGCTTCATAGGAATATCAAACCATCGAATTTTTGTTTTAAAAAATATATCGATTTTTTTTTTTAGAATCCGTTAACTCAAATATTACCTTTAAAGAAAAAAAAAACTTAAAAAAAGAAAAATAGGCTTGTTTTGACTGTTTCGTATTTAGTACTTAGTGTCTAATTTTCACTTGTTTGGTATCCCCCTTTTCAATGCCTAAGTGGAAGTCGTTTTATGATAGTGACCGTAAATATAAAGTGAAGTGCAAAAAAGTTTCTTCCTTCTAGAAAGAACAGGATGGTAGGTTATCTTCAAGTTGGAGAATCCGCTTACGATATTCACTATTTCAATATTAACAGCCGATTTGCAGTAGCTTTGTATTGAAGGTATATATAGCTATATATATATTATCTATATTATATTATAATATATATATATATATATATATATATATTATATAATTATATATATATATATATATATATTACTATATCTCTACTATGGTATTAGGTCTAGTAAATATTATTATAACTGTCCGCTGCTCAAAACATTTTCGTCAGGATTCGCCCCCTGCTATATATATATTATATAATTAGTATATATAATATAATATATATATATATATAATATATCATATATATATATATATATATTATATATATATATATATATAGTTATATATATAATATATTATTATATATATATATATCAGTATCATTTTTACACTACTAATACTCTCGCAGTTCGAAAATAATAAAGAATCTTTTTAATCTCTCCTATTGGGCTCGAACTCGAGTCCTCACTGATAGTATAGCTAGTGTTTTACCATGACCACGATGAGCTAAAAGGAACCTTGGAAGAATACTTTCTTCCCAGAGGCTCCCCTCACACTCGGGTCCCACTTCAGAGAGAGAGATGATGTATCATCATTATCATTTTTACAACTGCTAATACTCTCG
>JABUQX010023843.1:0-7500 GCA_015478945.1 Trachelipus rathkii | reverse complement strand
CCAGCTCCGAGCGACCATGGTGCAGAAGACAAACCGAGAGAGCAGTAACACTCGCTTGGAAAGAAGACCACACTCTCTAATCCAACACCAACGGTAATGAGACGCAGCACAAACTTTCATTATCATCTGCTTCCGCGACGGCAGAGGCCCTAATCAGATATCTGCTGCCTCTGCTGCGCACGTGGCGAAGAAGGGTGCCGGGCCCCCAAAGCCACAGCGGCCTGTAGCAGAGCCCGCCCAGACCGGACCGAAGGACCTACTGCAGTGATCACCGACAGCCCCATACATGTATCATGTTAGCGGCCAGACAGACATGTATATTGACGGTAACAACACCAAAATTGTTGAGTGAGACGAACGCTAATTTTTGAGACAGCCCTCAACCATTATGTAATAACTACGACCAGAATAATTGATCGTGCCGACTACATCACAACATCACCTGATATCGCCATGGGTCAATTTTGGAGCCACACACGTCATCTCGACCACTTCTGCTGTCTTCCAGTTCTAGGCAGCTCCTCACACTACTGAGACCTACACCCAGGCCTCCACATAGCCCTACCACCCCAGCCTCACACCATATACACACTCATCAGCACTAGGCAGCAACTACACACCACCCCGGACCTCATATAGCCTACAAACCAAATCCATTCACTCCGCAGCTCATCGACACCTACACCTACCCTAGATTCACCAGACTTCACCTAGGCCTACACCTACACCCATAGCCCACACGACTTCCAGCCTACACCTACACCTAGCTCCACCCAGCCTTCACCTAGACCTATACCACATACACCTAACACCTAATGATTCACTCCAGCTTACTGCACCGCCTCCGACTCAGACTGACCATCGTACCACCAATAACACCCGTCAAACCATCAATCTTCCACCCACACAGAACACCACCCTCCCTCAGCCCCTAAACCATACAAAACCACCTAGCCCATCCACCCAGGCTCCTTCACCTAGGAGCCTACACCTACACCTGTGACTCCCCCAGCCACCCACTAATCACACGCCTAAAAGCACCGTCGATGTGCAATACCCTAGCCCGACTACGAACAACAACACGAGCCACCAGAACAAGACGAACAGAAACGATGGCCCTACCAACTCGTCGACGTGCATCTATCCGAGTGAACATTGGAAGCCAGTGAATCCTCTGTTGGCATCCTATCACTCACACGCATGACCTCCAACATTTGATGACTCAGTTCAATTGATGGACTCACAAGCGTTTACGGTGGGCTACCTCACACCCAATACCACCGCACAGGCCTGATAAACATCTCAATCTGATGTATCTATTAGACCTCCAACTATTCCTAATGAGATATTCTCATGTGAAGGCTTAGCGGATTGACACAGAAGAACACTCAATACAACGAGTGCCCAACCGTATGACCATTACAAACAAAAGCATCAACCAACATCAACCCGTATCGACACCAAACGTGTAAAGTTCGAGCCCAAAAACATAGACATGAATGAGTCGACGGAACTATTTGCAATGTGTCTATTTCAACACACGGTGTGGCGACACGTACCTCAGCACGCCACGTAGCGCACGTACACGACACGCGCAAATGCAACAGCTACACAGACACACGACACGCGACCTCACTCGCTCGGAACCACGATGATCGCAAGACTAGACTCGACCCAGTCACCCCTAGAGTATAATAAAGGTTCTAGAGGAACAGTGGTGTCATTACGAGTACACACAAACACCTCGGCTAGGGAACTAGACTATCACCATACCTATACACACGCTACTAATACAACTCCGCTCTCTAGCCCTCCCATATTAATGTATCGCCCCACTCATCAATCATTCAACATAACAGCCACTCGCTAAACAATCCCCTACCGACCATACTACGCTATATACTAACCTCCACTCCACTAACGCATCTCCAAACACCCACCTCATATATATTAGCACACACACCAGCTACACGATATAACATATATGCTACCCTAATACCACTATATATACTTACTATATATATATATTATATAATATAAATAAACCATACAAATAAACTATACATAATGTATGACACAATTAATATATTATAATACCTATAGTATCAATATTAACCTTACATACAACACTATCGACTCCCACCGTACCCAACCACTATACAACATCTCCATGTCAGACACCCAAGTGGCTAGTATTACTAACGACACCGGCACGTGCATATAGCTAATATTCGCAAGTATACTCTATATATAAATTTCGCTCAAACATCTAGCAATCGAGGAACAGCTCAGAGACACCGCGCGCGTGGACCGGTGAGTATATAAAAATTTTATTTTTACATTTTAAAACTACATATATTTATTTAACATTATATTTATACATAACTTTTCAAAGCAGTGTTAAATCAGTTAAAATTCATAGTTAACGTAGTTAGCCTACAACTAAGGATATATTTACTCTCGTGTGTAAGGACATGACTAATTCTAAGCTGCTTTATCTCGGAACTCTAATATATACTCGTATAGGTATTTAATGCTTTAACTACACTGCCTCTTACTGCTCGGTTTAGAACTCACACTTGACAATCATTAACAATACCTTAAAGCAAGTAAATAAGTTTAATCGAATAGAGATAGTTTATCTTGAAAACACCTAATAGGTGATATAAGATATGCTTTTGTTTACTGCTATTAATGTGCAGTCTAACTTTCTGGTTCTTAGACTGCTTTAACTTTCTGCTTTACTGCTATAACTTTCTGCCAGATACCATGCTTTAACTTTCTGCTTTACTGCTTTAACTCACATACATTACATATTTAAAGCAGTAAATCAGTAAATCAATAAGGTTGTTACCTAACACCTAAGGGATTAGTACATGCTTTTGTTTTATGCGTTGGCATTTTTAAATCTCGCTTTGTAACTTTCGGCTTTATGCTTATACTATTTATGCAAATTGTTACTGCTCTTACACTGTTTCTGAGCTTTACTGTCTTTAACCTTTCATGCTTATTCAATACTCGTTCCTTCTGACTCGTATATGTAGATTTGATAGCTTATAACGTACAGTTATTTAGAATCTAACATTACATACCTAAAAACAGTAAATTCAGAAATCAATAGGAGGTGTGACCCTAACACCGAAGAGGGGGGGAGATGTATGCCTTTGGAGTTTATGCTGATATACTGTTTATGAAAAACTATGTTTTAGGTGCTATTAAGACTTCATGGCTTTATTGCTTAATAGGAACGATATGTTTTACATGCTTTGAACTCAGTATGTTGTACTGCTTACGAATCATATATTTGATAACATTATGTTTTTTTTTTGTTTTAATACATTTTTATATGTATATGATTTATATATTTTATTATTATTTTTATTTAATTTTTATTATATTTTTTTTAGTATTATTACATATGTTAATTTGACAGACATGCTATGTTATTTTATTATAGAGACAACAACCACACCGGAACTACACACACACACCAACCACGATACATTATCACGACATTCCTGATGACAGCTTATACAACATTTCACTTATGACACTTATACACACTTCACTATGACCTTACATTTACCCATAGCACTTAATTTACACTTGGATACACGCGGACACACTTACCACTTTACCACATTTCACTATACACTACATTTACCCATAGACACTTATTTTTTTTTTTGTACCAAAAAAACTTACCAAAAACACACACAAGAACACAGATTCTACTTACACTCACAACCCCTCACAGATTATACTTCACCACGCAAGATTTACTTACATCACACAGATTTACTGTACACTCACACACAGATTAGTACTTACACTCACACCAGATTTACTTACACTTTGTTACTTACACCAAACAGTTTTTACTACACACACAGATTTACTTACACTCAACCAGATTTACTTACACAATATACACAAAAGACCGAAAAATATTCGGCCTTGTTTAAAATATAAAGTTTATAATTTAATTAAAACAGTTTATGTTCTTCTTGAGGAAGGATGTCGTTGTAATACTCAATTCTGGATTCTTTCTACAATTATTAATGTACCTTGAAAATGAATAATAAAATCATCATTTCTTTAGAAAATGAAATTTATTATTTAATTTGTTAATGGATTGTATTGATTATATATTTTATAACTATCAAGTATTTAAAATGTAACTTTTACTAAAATTGTACGGAATTTTATTAAAAAACATATGATTTACGTAACTTAAAGACAATAAATAGCAAGTAAATCAGTAGAGGTCGCGCCGTAGCACCACTCCATACAGACAACTATGCCGAGTTTGTTCTACTGATAGGAGAGCATTACTGACGAGTGTACAGGGATAGTATCTTTGGACCAGATGTATAAAGGAGAGAGAGAGATTGAGAAAAATAACAATAAGTTCTTCTCTGCTACATAACATGTATTTTATTATTGATAACATATTCTCCGTTAATAAAGTTGCTATAGTTAAAAGATTAACAAATTATTCACCTTACTTTATATTTTTCGTCGATGTTAACTAAAACATATTTCAGAGGTTGATTTTTCAGAATAATATCGGATGTATCTTTGAGAATATTATCGATATTATTGAATATTAAAGATAGAACATGATGGAAGACAAATCACACCAGCAGAGGAAAACAGACACAACCCGCACTCCTTACGAACGAGAGACGATGACGTACATCTCTGTGGAAAGAATGGGATGAGATTCTGAAATAACTACTTTAGTCTTAAATTTAGCGATAATCACTTTTTGTAGCCCGGCGGCGAATTTAGGCCCATAAGACAGGTACAGAAGATTGATTCAAGACTGACACCTGATTTCATGAGTTTAAAATGGTGGAGTGAATAACGAAGTGTAGAGCCCTGAAGTATTAGGGCCTAAAATTTTTAGGAATGAGGACTATTTGGAAGAGAGAGAGATATAACACGAATGACTGAAATTTGAAAGCGCGTAAGTAACAGAGTACAAGAAGTAGATTCCATGTTATAGACGGAAAGAGAGAAGTAATTGATTGATATTGATGAGAGAGAAGATGTGTAGTAGAGTAACGTATACAAGATTTAGAGATTGAAAAATACTAACGTCTACTAAAATTTATGAATTTTTATTGAAAACATTGAAGTATAGTATACCGTAATTAAGAGAGAGAAGATGAGAGAATCAGAGCATGGTACGATACTAGCTAAGGCTATTCATCTAATCCATAAACCCTCAATTAGATCAACGCGAATATGCCACGTTTTATAGATTCTATTACATGAACTTACTGTATTTGCTATTCATCTTATTATTTATTAGGGGGCAATTGTTAATAAAGATTAAAATAACAAAAATAAGTTCTTCTTACTGAATACTAACATAACTGTATTTTTAATTTAAAAAGTAACTAATTCATAGTTTTTATTAAGAAAATAACTATATTATTCACTTATAACATTATAAATATATTGATTCACTACGTATTGTTAACTAATTAAAATATTTACAAAGTTTTTTAAAATAATTCGGGTTTTCTAAATTTAATGTAATTATAATAATATTAATTATTTATATATATACTATATAATACAAACCATCACGCTAGAAATCTTACAACAACATGACACTCCTACAGATACGATAAACTGACCTCATTCTGATAATATGTGTTGTATTAGAGATATTATCTTATTTGTATCCCGGGAGCGATTTGCCTATATTCCAGTGATCAAATATATTATTACTATAGTACTGATATACCCTTTTATTCTGATATAAAATGGGTAGGATATGCAATTATATAACTATACGTTATTATGGCCATAATTTAGGCCTATAAATTTTAGGATAGCACCTAATTTTATGTATAACGGTATTTATATAAACCATAATTCCAAGGGTCAAAAGTAATTTCAAGTATAAGACTCAAAGAATCATGTTATTTTAATTATTATTTAATAAATTATTTCAAAACTAGTAAATATTCGTATGTGTGATCGTGTAAAGAAATACTTTTAAGAGACAATAGTAAGAGAATTTGTAATATGTTATTTCGCTCTACTGGATTAGGTCTGGAGTAGTTAAATCTCGCGCTCCATAACGTCAAAATAACAGACTTCTTAAAACCATCGTGATCTAAGAGCAAATGATCACCCCACATCAAAGCAGAAGGGATAGACCACACACTCCGCATCACTCAGGAATATCGCATCAACTCGTCTACGCATACATTCATCATCGTCTCGCTTATTAATAGAATGCTCTCTAAAAAAACAATACGAATCGTGCTAAGGTTATCTTTCTGCAACATTCACAAACAGCCCGCCGCGATACGACTCTCTAGTCTTGCGCAAACATATCTTTCCTCGTTCCCGCCCACTGACCAGCTAGTAGAGCAATTTCTCTCGATTTTTCGTTACCACAACTATTCCCCTACCCACAGATAGATAATTAGTAAAGTTGCTACTTCTATTTTATTATAAATATGTAAATAACTTATGGAATATTTAATTAAATAAATTTAATTTTTTCCTCTTTGCTTCTCAGTGTTTTTTATATAATAAAAATTTATTTATCATTAATTTATGCTCTGATTTAATAGATTCTATATTGTATATAAAAAGCCAAAGAGATATAATGGTTAATAAAGGTTATTATAATGAAAATCTAAAAGGAATTAGTTAATTATACAATATTTATAAATATTATAAAATAATATATAAATATCTTAGTTTCTGGTACCTCCTGATCGGACTGCATATTTTATGTTCCCCTTCATAACACACATGAGATATTAAAGTTTCATCTGACAGGAGAATTCCTCTTACTCTAGATATCTTTGCCAAAACGAAACAATCACTCCCACCGCACGCCTAGACACACTGCATATTATACCTATAAAGAGATCAAATAGCACCTTCCATGTTAAAGCTAGTCTAACACTGTCTGTCGATTTCCCTGCCACCACTTATTTACAATGAGAGCAGCTTTAGCTGATTGATCTTGATGAAGTTGACCTGCATGTTGTAGTTCAGCAGTAATCATCTCAGTCGTACGTAGTCGTCTTTAGTGGGTGAGCGTAAGTTGAGTCTTCTATCTTCTGCATGTCCTTGCTGTCTCGCGTTGTTTAGTGCTTGGAAATAAGAGATTGTGTATGTGTGTTAAGTGTTAGTGTAAGTGTTATCATGTTTGGAAGTGTACTGGTTTTCTCCGAGTTCGTACCCGCCTATAAAGATGCAATTCTATCTCCACTATTGGCGTCGTACTCTCCAATATCCGATGTGTACCTACAGAGTATGTCATCTATTATGCCATTATGAATCTACCATTAACCAAAAAAAGCCTCATTCAATTATCAGCACAATTGGTGGAGCAGCGCAAAGTACTCCTCATCTTTTGCCAAGCGCTGGAGAACCTCTGGCCTATGACCGGCAAGGAGTATGACCAAGGGGTCCAGAAGGACCAAAGATTTAAGTTATTAAAGTTGAGATCTCTCTATC
>JABUQX010023842.1:22500-35871 GCA_015478945.1 Trachelipus rathkii | reverse complement strand
ACGAGAGAGAATATATAGTATAATCTAGTAGTATATATTATATATATATACTATATAATAGTATTATAGTATTAGTTATGATATATATATATATAATATATATCTATAATATATATATATACTATAATATATATATATATATATATATATATAATAGTATATATATATATATATATAAAATATATATATAAATAATATATATACATATATATAATTATATATATATATATATAATATATATATATATATATAATAAATAGGTGAATAATAATGGTAGTATTAGTATAGTATATGTATATATAATATTAATTAATTTTATATAATTTTCAGTTGTTTTTTTTATATATATATGATATAATATAATATAATATTTATATATAGTATATATCTATAGTAGCATCTAACTATATATATGATATAACTATTATATAATACGCCGGGCGTATATTATAATATAATATACTATAATTATATATATATATATAGTAGTATATTATATATATAGTATATAGTATTGATAAGATAGCATGTATAATGCTCAGAGCACGATGTCCCCGCATGACTGCAGGGTAATATTTGTGCAAAAATACTGACCATATTTCTGCTGGCATTCATGGGAAAGAGAAAATTGGTGAAGATAGTTATTGGGTTCCTTGACGGCTTAGTGTGTAAAACGACAGAGATCTGGTCTCATTTAATGTCTCATGGCGAATTGTGTAATGAATGCAAGAACTCGCATTTGAACTGAATTATATGTAAAGTCAGACTTGCATTACGTATTGACTGATTATATATATTGATTAGTATTAAGCTATGGTGGGGCAAATTATTTGTTTATAGATTATTCTAACAAGTTAAGCAAAACACTTTGCCGCCTCTCCATTTATTTCAGATATATTCCTATTTTCTTACAAAATTAGATGAAAAGAATCTTCCTGAAACTTTTGGTCGTGTGTGTTGTTCCTCAATAGCATTATGAGCCATTCTAACGACGAGAGGAGGGCGACAGGGAAGAAGAGGTTTTGTTTCGTGTCTTCCCTAGCATTATTAACTGTGTTTCTTTATATTCCCACAAAAATATTTTTCGCATTTCATTAAAATTTTGAATGTAATCTTACTTCAATATTCTGGAAATTGCCTCATTCGAAGTAACTTCTCACTTTTCAATACTGAGTATGGGCGTAACTAAGGAAGGCAGTGGGGCTTCTGGCCCCCGCAATAATTGATACTCTAGTGAAGTTAAAATCTCAAACGCAGGCTTACCCTAAAATTCTCAAGATAAAGCGACCAATGGAGGAATTCTCTCCCAAGGAAACAAAAAAAAAAAGTTTTTTCAGCCTTTGGAGCGAAGCTCTTAGTCTTCAGTCTTCATCTCTCTTGTTCTTCAGATTCTTCTTTATTTTTTTGCAACCATCTCTGAGGACGAGTCATGATCCGGGTAGAAGTATATATATAGAGATATATATATATGTTAGGTAGTAGTCAGCTCATATAAATATATATAGATATAAATGTTGTATATAGGGTAGTATGATATCATAGTAGTTCATATGAATATATATATTCATAATATATGATATATAGTATAAGGTAGTATATTAGTCATGAATAGTAGGTATATATTAATATATAAACTTAGTATATTCGTGCTAGTTTACTTACGAAGAACCCACCAGGCCAGAGTAAGGCGTGGCCACACTGGGGTTAATAAGTGCAAGCTCATGAGTGGTATCCTGGCTCATATGATCATTCTTGAATGTCAGTGAACGAAATTTGAGATGGCGGAAAATTGCATTTTCGAGTCAAAAATAAAATAAAAAAGTCTTAAGATAAAGTAAGATGCCCTTAACATGTAGAATAGTCCTATGATATTACATAGCAAAATTAAATGTTGGGTATCAGTATAGTATAGTACTATATAATACATCATAATAGTAGTGAATATATAATATAATGATAGGGTTATATATGAATGATAACTAGCGTAATACGTATAGTAGATGGCATATATGCTAGTAATGGAGATAGGTAGCTATTTTAGTATATAGGCATATACTATGGAGTATAGTATATATACGTATTAGTAGTATTATATTAGTATAATATATACTCAGAAGGTGGGGCACTCTCCGCTCTTTAGGTCACGCCATAGTCCGGCTTGAATAGTTGACCGCACCCAGGAGAGCGGGACTACCAGAATAGGTCAGGGACTAGGTCAGGAATGGTCAAGCCGAGAGTCGTCAGGGAAATTGAGGCGACTTGCACGGTGCGGGATCAAATATGTTTGCCGGGCTCTTCTTGTTCCGCACCTTTTATTAAAAATGAAAGTATAATTTACTTATTAAAGAATTCTATTGGTATATAATAAAGAAAAACATAGATTTTTGGAATTTAAGTTATAGAACTAATTGTATACTGTAGCTTTAGTCTAGAGACTTTTGTTCTTTCAATAATTAAACTTCCAAAACCAATATCAACCTCCTTAAAGGTTACACAATATAGTAATGAATAACATTTAACTTGATTTTTATAACTGAAAGAATGGTGCTATCTACCCTCGATAAGCTATAACCTTGTAATTAAGTTATACTTATTACTATAATAACTAGGCATATATCTAAGATCAATTGCTGTTGTAACAAAGAAGCCCCAAAGTACTATATATATAGGTTGACTATTAATATAATAGAGATTAATATATAATGTATCATAGGTATTATTAGTTCAGATCAATGAGGAGGTACAGTTGCGACCGGGAGTAATTCTGTACTGTATACAGTGAATGGTGTGAAGAATGAATATGCAAGATCACGGAGGCGAGAGTGGACGCTGTACGTATAGTAGCTATGACGTCATGATGTCAGATGATCTATGTATGGTAGAACAAGCCGGTAGGGTAGCAGTAATAACGCAGTACTGAGTATTTGAGACTTTATATAATGGTCCAAGTGTGGATGATGTGAGGGTTCCATACGGACATACTAATCGTAGAATGAGTACTAGCGAGCGAAGAACGCGATGGAAGTGTGGAACGGAGTGCGCTGATGGTCATAGGATGAGGGGCTGATCCAGGATAGAGCTAGTAATACGTAGGAGATATGAGTAGTAGTACGGGTAGATCGGGTAAGAGATGCAGACGGAGATGCAATCTCATTAGTAGCATGAATTGAAGCTAGGTTACATATGTAATATATATACTATCGATATAATATAAGCGACTATATATATATAATATATATTATATACGTATATACAGATATTATATAGTATAAATATATATACAATATATAGATAGTATGTATGATTTGAATACTATTATAGATTATACTATAGTATATACATATAGGCGTAATATATATAGATATACTACGATATATGATAGGTAGGATATATATTAAATATAGTATATTATTATATATGATATAAGTATAGATAGTATAGTTATATAATTATTATATTGTATATTAAGATCTGATATGCGATATATAATTAGTAAGTATAATATATACTATTTGGGTTCGTTTAACCACATGAAATTAGATTAATGATATATATATATAACTATAGTAGTAGTATAATATAGTATTTTAGATAGTATATATATATAGCTATATATAATATATATATATATTATATACTATATATTATATATTATATCTATATAAATATATATATGTTATATATATTATATATCTATATATAGTAGTATATAAAAGTATATATTATAGTATATATATAATATTAGCGTATATAGAATACTTTAAATATATATAATAGCTCCCCGAGCTGATACCGTAGCATTAGCATCTAACTCTTAACAGTGTGTTCGAGCTTTCATGATTCTAACTAAAGTCTGTGGAACGAGAATAGACTCTTATGGGTGGACAGAGGTTTTCAAAATATTTCAGAAGAGAGGCAGAATGATTTAGGTTAGGACCTAAATTAGCAATGAGACTGGCTAAGGAACAGTGAATCTAAATCCGCACACTCCTCTCACACAGGACATCTTTCCCTTTCATGCATGCAGGGCAGAGAATTTTGTATGAACTCTGTTCATAAACATACTAAGTACTAGCCCTCTCCTTAAGTTCAGTGCAGCTGCTAAAGAGCGAATATTTTAGTAATTGGTGGGATATGTTTGAGGGCTAAGAGTGTTCACGCCTTAACTGACTTTCAATTTTGAGCACCGCTAATCTTTTTGAAAGGTAATTTGGATCTCTTGCTTTGAAGACGACACTGAGGAGGAAGTGGAAAATCTTGGGAGTTTTTGTAAATATTCATTAAATTTTTTCCATGATAATATTACTAGCAACTATCTTAAAAGTGCTTAAATTTCATATTATATATTTATATTATAATAAGACCGTGATAGTGTTCTATAAAAATTTCACACGCTTCGATTAGTCTGTGCGGGACATTGCGAATAGCGGAGGTTTGATGGTCGTGCATACGGTGCGGAGGAAGCGCTAGGCGACTATCGTCTGTCATGCGAGTGCGGAGAGTGCACTAAGGGCGACTACGCCTAAAGTGAGCGGGTGCCCAGCCTCTGAATCTATAGTAAGTTCTGTATATATATATAATTATATATAATATATATATATAATATATATATTATATATAGTATATTATAACTGAGTATATATGATATAGTATATATATAGTAGTATATATATATACTAGGTAACTCTATATAATGTAACTGATGGTAGTAGTATAGTATAAAGTATACGGTACCTAGCTTATATAATACGTAGTACTATGCTAGATAGTATGTATAGTAGTAGTAGTAGTAATAGTATTGTTACGTACTTATATATATAAGTATATGATACTGTACCGAAGTAAGTATATGATGGTATGATCAGATGTATATAATATGATAGACTATAGTACTAATGACTATTTATTATATATTATTTATTTTACTTATACACATCACCATATTTTCTCGCAAGGCTACAAGGTGGTGCTGTAGAGTGATACTTATTTAAACAATATCAACCGACCAATTATACTTCATGAAGATATAGACAAAATGGTAGGACAGGAGGCTTTTCGCGCCCCTATGCCAGAAGCCGGAAGAAAAGAGATTTTCTTCTTATTGGATGTCGGCGGACATGCTTCAAAAAGCACCGCTTCACTCTTGCAATAGATATTGAATTTAAGATTTTTTATTTTCTTTTTATGTTTTCAGACTTTAATTTCTGCATTAATATTTTATTTAAAGATTCGCAAAAGACATGTTGTCAAATAGAAGCGTGAGCTCCTCCATATTAAGAATTTCAAATGAAAATATGATTAAATGGTTCTCATTTTGCAAAATTTGAAAAATCCAAATAAATAATGAAATTATTATTTATAGTTACTGAATCTCTTACTGCATGAAAATGACATAAGGCACATATTTAGCAACCCTCTCAGTTCTCTTCTCTTCAATATCATTTCAGATCTTCCTTCTTCTTTAACAAATCCTTCATTGTCTTCTCTTCTCCTTTCCTTTCTCGGCTTTCACCACGTCCACTCTCGATGACGGTCTGTATCTTATATATATATGATATATTAGTATATATAAGTGGTACATATAGTAGTATATCATATTATATATAGCTATTAATAGACGCTAGTATAGCTTAATATTATATATAATAATAATGTATTTATTATATATAGGTATAATATAGTATATATATATAGTATTATCGTATATATATATAGTATATATATATATATATATATATAATATAGTTAATATATAGTATATCATTACGTATATATATATACGTATATGTATATAATATATAGTCTACTATATAAAGGTACTAGAAATCTGCTCGCGAAAATGGCATGTTTAATATTCATAGTATATATATAATTATATATATTATATAGTATATATATACTATATATATATAATATTATCTTCTTTCGTCTTATTTCCCATATGAACAGTTACAAAGTAATAATGAAATAGATTTAAAAGTTACAATAAAGAATTAATTTATTTCAGCATATTTAAATATACATGTATTTCTAGCGTGCGTGCCCGGTGTGCAGGTGTGCGTATGTGCGTGGCGGTGGTGTTGATGTGTGATTTGTGTGTGTATGTATGTGTCACGGATGATTTTTCACAACTCAATTTTTCCGAATCATGCATTTACATAATAACACCCTAGTCATAATAGTCAGTATAATAATAATAATAATAGATAAATAATAATAATATAAATAATAATGAATAAGTAATAATAATATAATAATAATAATAATATAATAAATGATAATAACATATAATAATCAATAATAATATTAAATAATAATATTATAATATAATAATAATGATGATGATAATAATATAATAATATATAATAATAATATAATAATAATAAGTAATAATAATAGTAATCAATACATAATATAATATATAATTAATAATAATACATAATAATGAATAATAATATAATAGAATAATAATAATAATAATAATAATAATAATAATAATAATAATAATAATAATAATAATAATAATAATAATAATAATAATAATAATAATAATTATAATAATAATAATAATAATAATAGATAATAATAATCATGATCAATAATACTAATAATGAATAATAATAATAATAATAATAATAATAAATAATAATCATAATAATAATAATAAAAACAAAAGATAATAATAATCTAGTGTCGCAATAATAATAATAAGTAATAATAATAATAATAATATATAATAATAATAATGAATAATAATACAAGATTAATAATAATAATAACAATAATAATAATGAATAATAATATATAGTATAATATATATATAATAATAATAATAATAATGAATAATAATAATAAATATTATATATAAATAATATAATACATAATAATCAATAAATAATTAATAATAATAATACATAAAATAAATAATAATAATATAATCAATAATAATAATAATAATATAATCAACAATAATACATTATAAAATAATAATAATAATAGATACATAATAATAATAATAATAATAAAATAATAATAATAATAAATAATAATAATAATAAATAATAATAAATAAAAACAAAGATGGAGAATCATCAATGTCGCAATAAATAATAATAATAATAATAAAAAACATAAGGTAATAATAATAGTTAATACTAAATAATAATAAATAAATAATCATCTAAAACATCAAAAAATATTTTTATTCTACTCTAAATATATTTATGGTTGTGTTTACATTTTATTATTAATACAAATAATAAATAGATGAGAAAAGGCCTACTAGGGGAGACGTTTTCCGTCCCATTGAGCCCAAAAAATTAATAGTAATGACGCGGATCATTTCGACATATAATAATAGTAATAATACAGATAAATAAATTACTGATAATTAAAATATACATAATATAATAGGAAAACAATGCAGTATACAATTAATAATAACAAGAATATAGACAATAATAATAATAATAATAATAATTAGTAATAATAATAACATAAATAATAACAATAAAAATAATAATAATAATAATAAAGATATAATATAAATAATAATAATCATATAACTAATAATAATGATAATAATAATAATAATAATTACATATATAAAATAAATAAATACTAATGATATAATAAATAATAATGAATAAATAAATAATAAAATAATCAATAATAATTGAATAATCATAATAATAATAATATTTAATTAATAATAATAGTTAGAATTAATAAAGAATATAGGTAATATTCATAAATAATACAATAATAATAATAATAATAAATAAAATATGATAATAAATAATTAATAATAATAATAATGAAGTAATAATAACTAACAATAACATAACAATATTATAATAATAATAATAATAATAATAATAATAATAATAATATATAAAATAATAATAAATAATAATAATTAATTAAATAATAATAATAATTAATGACTATTATTATATTTCCTAATATTAATAATAGCAAAGATAACAATAATAATGAAAATAGTAGGAATAAGTAAGCAATAATAATGAATGTGATATAATAATTAATAATAAATAGATATATAATAAAATAATAATCAATATAATAATAATAATAATAATAATGAATAATAATCAATAATTGTTAATCACGAATAATAATAATAATAATAATAATATAATAACTGAATAAAATAATAATAACAATATATAATAAACAGATGAAACTGTATGTGGATATTATATCAAACAATAATAGTAAGTGCAACAGTAAATGACACTAAAACTAAAACTCAATAGTATTCAGGTGATACGAAGAAACATTCTCAACATTATATCAATTACTATATTACAGAAATGGTCATTGAAGAAAATAAAAATAGGATACTAATAATAATAATAATAGATAATAATATAACTAATAATATCAATAATAATAATAATAAGTATAATGATAACTCAATATAATAATAATAACAATAATAATAATAATATAAATATAATTAATAATAATAATCAATAATAAAATAATAATAATAATAATAAAAATAATAATAATAATAATGAAAATAATATCAATATGAAAATAGAAATATAACTAATTACATCCAATCAATAAATAATAAAATAATAATAATAATATAATAATAATAATCAATAAATAATAATATAAATAGAAATGAATAACAACTATCTGTCGAGGAATACCGGGCGGCGGCTCTTCGACATGCCATACATATTCACATCCTGCGTAATGGAATAATAAAATAATAATAATAATATAATAAATGAATAATAATAAATAAATAAATAAATTAAATAAATGAATAATAAATAACTATGATTCATAACAACAAACCGCTAGCAGCATTGACTTTTGTAGATTTAAAGAGAAAGACGAGAGAACAGATTAAGTATTATATATAGCTAAGGAATCGCTACAACTGATTTTGTAGAATAGGCTTGATAGTGGTAGGAATCCCTCGTTTAATATTTAGATAATGAAGTTTCTGATATTTCTAC
Organism: Trachelipus rathkii; assembly: GCA_015478945.1. Taxonomy (NCBI): domain Eukaryota; kingdom Metazoa; phylum Arthropoda; class Malacostraca; order Isopoda; family Trachelipodidae; genus Trachelipus; species Trachelipus rathkii. Next base: position 26,869 of record JABUQX010023842.1, on the reverse strand, counting down.
GAAACGACCCAAATGTGAGTGATTCCTGAACATTTTTTTTTGGGGAGATTAATTCCACAATTCTATGCCTTATATGAGATAGCACTTCACGAGATTTCGTTAAGGTGAATTTCGCTTTGTCTAAGGTAAAGGAATTTGTGCTACGGAGATTGTTTGTTCTCAAAGTTTTGGTTCTGTACAATTATGTTTGACAAAAGGTCATTTGCAGTTCCTTTTGTGAATTTAAAGATATGACTACTTACTGTAAGGGTGTAAATATCGTGAAGTTTTAGCAAAGAAAAATTTTTGAATAGTGGGGTTGTGTGTTCACGGTAGTTACATGGCCGTGATATTACACGAATTAGTTTTTTTTGCATAACGATTAGAGGTTGTAGCAGGTATTCATTTACACAACCCCATACCGAAAGACAATAGAGTAGATATGGATAAACAAGACTATAGTAAAGGTTTTTTAAAATATTTTGGAACAAAATTCCTTATCTTAAAGAATGCATAGTTAGCATAGGACAATTTGCTAATGAGACTATTTATGTGTTCTTTGAAAGAAAGCTTGTCATCAAGGATAACACCTAATAACTTGGCAGACGATAGCCAATTTATAATTATATCTTTTGCTCTTACATTTAGTTGAATAGGGTTCTTTTGATTTGTATTACTAGGTAATTTGTTTTTGTAGATTTAGGGAGAGTCTGTTTGCCTCTACAGTTATAATGTTTTTTAGTTCATTTTTTACTTTGCAGTTATGTGTTTATATTAGGGTCTGATATTAAGATTGCAGGGTCATCAGCATATATTGTGAATATATTGATTTGTGACAATTTTTAAAGTCAATTTGTATATATATTAAAGAATAGTGGCCCAAGTATGGAGCCCCTGAGGGACAACGTGGGTAATTGAGGGCAAGTGGGGTACGCTGTCCTCCCAAGTTGACGTATGTGTTTCGTCAGATAAGTATGATGGGGAAACCATTGTAAGTGACATTGCTGATACCAAGTCTCTCTAATTTGTTTAAGAGTAGGTTTTGTGGAACTACATCGAATGCTTTGGAGAAAATCTAACAGTAAAAGTACACATGTTTGTTTATCATTTAGTGCTTTGTATAGGTTTTCAGTAAGGAATATGAGAGCATCCTCTGTGTTGCGGTTTTTGGTGAAGCCAAACTGATTCTGAGAGAGAAGCCCGTTTACATGCAAGTAATTAGTCAGTTGAGTATGGACCAATTTTTCAAAGATTTTGCCAGTATGTATGTAGGCATTGAAATCGACGAGAGTTTTTCGAGGGAAGGTGTCAGAGCTCTGGGAACAGGGATAACTTTTATGCAATTTTAAGTCAGCTTGATAGTGAGTAAGTCAATTTGAATTGTTATACGAAGAGTGGCCTAAAATAGGTGAGATTTTTTTTGCAGTGTTTGTATACTCCAGTTCCGGACACTCTGAAGGTCGAAGCCCTTTATTCATGAGAGAGGATGACACAATGACAGCACCTCTATAGTTCAATTTAGATCTCCCTCATCGTCAAGAAGGTTTGATATTAACTTTCGAATGCAAAGGTTCATGGCCTTACGTCGTGGTGCTTAAATAGTCCGGCAAAGACCCACTCCTCTGTTCCGTGGAACTTCGGCTGGCTAAACTGCCCCTACGCGTTAGTAAAGTAGGAGTTCATAATAATAATAATAATAATAATAATAATAATAATAATAATAATAATAATAATAATAATAATAATAATAATAATAATAATAATAATAATAATAATAATAATAATAATAATAATATAACGATAATAGTAATAAAGCATTGGAGTATGCCGACATGTGCTTCATATTTGGAAAACAATTTTAAATTCACGAAGGAATGAACGCTTATACCATGAAGCTTTCCACCAGAGGCGAAACTATAAGAGTTCAACACCTCAAAGAATATGAGAGGTTCGCGCATGGAGCATGAAGGTAGTGGTTCCACAATCATAACACCTGATGTTGAGAAAGGGTGTTACGAAAGATTCATGAATCTCCCGAATCGTCTTAGAGAAGGATTGCTACACAGGATCGTGTAGTGAGTTGTATGTTGCAGATTTTGCTTTCTTTACTTCCTGTACTCTTACAACCTCTAATGTAAGCAAAACTGTATATGGTCTCATTGCAGTCGACTTTCGTCTCATGATTACATTTTGTCAGTGGTTGCAACAACATATTGTATTAATCAATAATTTTATAAGTAACATTTTATTTACCGACGAGGCAAGATTTGTCCTTGATGGGATTTTATTACCATAATTCTCATGTTTCCTGTGACGCTAACCAACATGCAATTCATGATTCAAGACATCAGAGGCATTTCTCAATGAAAGTGTTGATAGGGGTTTTCAAAGATGCGTCTAATTTTTTTTTTTTTTTTTTTTACAGAGATAAACACCACCACTCACGGGCAGAGCCCTAATCAAGGAGGAGGTGTACTCGTGAACGTCCGAGCAGGACGAAAGCCAAGCCCAGGGAGAATAGCTCAACATTCTCCCACCCGACGTTGCGGAACCTGGGACCCTCGCTTTGTATGGCGAGTGCTCTCCCACTGAGCTACCGGGTGGCTTTTAGTATAAATAAATATAAAATATATAAAAAGAAAAAATATATATATATATATACAATTTACATACATACAAATACATACATATATACATGCATACGTCATTCAAATACAAATATATATTACACTAACATCAGTGACAATATTACCATTGCTAACACTATTATTATCAATAACATTAATACTTATACTAATTATTAACACTCACTATTTTCATTAACACTAGTTTTATCACTAATAATTTCTTCATTACTATTATTATGTATTGATTATCAAGGAGTAGTACTGGTTCATCACTCATAGTTATGTACCGTCGATCATTAGCATTATTGTTATATTATCGACTATTATTACCATTATCATAATCCCTACTATCATTATTATTATTATAATTATTATTATTCTTAGCACAAATTATTAACACTACCACTATATCATTAACACTAGTTTTATCACAAATTATATTATTACTATTAGTAGATTGTAAAGTGATTCCCAATCTGTAGCAACCACCATGCATTGAGCAGCCCTCTTGTTGAGCCATGAAAATGAAGAAGATTCGGAGAGGCGTCATGACCACACAGTTTACCAACAACCTAAATCAAATTTTTTTCGTCATATTAAAACAGTCGATGAAGTATTCAAAAATAAATTTCTAAATTTTCAAAGGTTCATTATCTCAAATTTTTATAGCTTCACCGAAGAAATCAAAGTTATTTTAATTCTAAAAGTTGAAATATAATTTTCATTTAATCAAATATTTTTTTTGGCAAGCAAAAATTAGTTTTTTAAAAACTTAAAAATTTTCAATTTTCTTCTTTTTAAAGTCTTCTCCGATATTAATCCATCCACAACTGCATTAGCTTGTCAAGACTTCATGATATGTGACATGATCTTGCAGCCCCTTCTGATTTCTTTCTTCACTTGTTCCTTTCTTTTCTGATTTTCTTCTCTTTCTTCTGTTCGTTGTTCCAACCTACCTCTCCAGAGTCTGAATCATATATATAATTGGTCCACACAATTCTTCAAGAAGACTCAATTGACCCCAGTGTCACCGGTTCTTGCCTCGTAACCTTCCACTTCTGCTTGAAGATATTCCCCAACAACAACGTATGCATCGTCGATGATAGGTCGAGTTGGGCTGTACCTTGATATCCCAGGTTACCTGACGTAAACCATTAGGATTTTTGCGTTTGTGGTTATCTGAAAAGCATATAGAATAGCACTCCTGTTAACATAGTTGCACAATTACAAGATCGGATTACAGATGCTTTTCAACAATTAAGAAATACCATGAGAGTATGTGAAAAAAATTCGGAGAACAATGGAGAGAAGAGTGCAATGTTGAGTATAGATGCACGGCCAATATATTGAACACATGTCACACCTATAACACGTAACATTTTAACATTTTGCTTGCTAAGATCAGTACAACTCTAACAGCTTATGTTTAATAAAAACCATTTCTACAGTTAGGTCAGTGATTTGTGTTTAATATTTGTTCTTACATTGGTATTGTACAGACATGTAAGGTGAAAATGACAAAAAAAACATTAGTATATTACACACAGGTTAGTTGCGGATAGTCACATAACATTCTCACATATCTCTCAAGCTGCTCTTTGGCTGATCCATGTTTACTGTGATTATTTTGTTATCACTGGTGTGTACGTGCCATCCTTACATTTCGTAGTATCATTTTTGAATCACCATATATATATATATATATAATATATAATATATATATATATATATATATAATATATATATATATATATATATATATA
>JABUQX010023842.1:10000-12500 GCA_015478945.1 Trachelipus rathkii | reverse complement strand
ATGTTTCAAATTAAGATGTAAAAAAAGGAAAAACCCCGTAAAAAAAAATAAAAACGGTTGAAAATTTCAAACCAAAGTCTCAATACACTTTCCAAAGAGATCCAAGCTATCTGATAATTTGTTTGAAAGGCTAGTCATTCTTAAAGATAAAAAATGAAGAAATACGACAGTAATTTTAATTTCTTTTTTTTATTTTACTGAAATAAAAATACCGAACAAAAAAAGAAGTATCAAAATTATATAAAACATATAAGCTCGCACACACACATATAGCTATATATATATATATATATATATTATAGAACTTTCGGCTTTAAAAAAGGGGGAATGGTTTAAACCTTTATATTTATCGAACGAAGCCCGATTTAATCGATTTTTTTCTATTTAATTGGCATAGGCAATAGAAGCGACCAAGGTTGCCCAAATAAGTGTTTTCTTTGTTTTTACTAAAAAAGAATACCCAAGCGATTAAAACCGCCAATATATTTTCAAAGATCTGTCGGGGGGGTCTCTCCGGGGCCTCCAGGCGGGACCGACGGTCCCCCTTCCTGTCCCACCCGTTACCCCTCGGCCCCCCCTTTAATCAATAAAAATAAAAAACAAAACAAATTAAAAACACCAAAAATAACTTTGATTATAAAAAAGCCACATCACGTGGGCAACTTTTCTCTTCCCTATTGGGTTTTAAGTTAAAACCGTTCAACATGGTGCATGGCTAGACGAATAGAGGTTCCCCCAGTGATAATGTCGAAAACATTTTGTATTTTTTAAATTGATAACATCCTTTTAAAACAGGGGAAAAGTTTGTCCTATTATTTAATATATATTATTAATATATAGTAGATCAGTATATTAATAGTAATATATTATATAATAAGATAAATAATAATAATATATAATATATATAATATAATATTAAAATTTCTTTAATATTATTATAATATACTATATAAAATATTATTACTAAATTATATATTATATCGTTTATCTTTCAAATTTTTTTTGAAATTGATTCACCGGGTATAAATGGATAAAATGTGACATCCCAAGGGACTGCCAATAATTTTATTATATGAACTCCAACAATCTTTTACTATTATACTTCCAGGTTTAATTTTATTTTTAATGCCAAGCAATACTTTCATCAGCATCGAGAATAGGATTCGTACATTCCTGAAAAAATAATATTACATTTAAAACAATATAAATAAATATTTAACCTGAATCTAAAAAGCCTTAAAACACCTAAACCCTAAAACTAAAAACTTACCCTAACTAAAACCTTAACCTAACCTAAACCCAAACCTTACCTAACTAAACATAAACCTCCACAATCCTAAAGAAACAACTTAACCTAACCTATACTTACCTAACCTAACTTAACCTAAAACCCTAACCTAACCCTAACCCTAACCCTAACCCTAACCTAACCTAAACATAACCTAACCTAACTAAACTGACGCTAACCTAAAGCCGTTAAAACCCTAAAACCCCTTTAAACGAACCCTAAAACCCCTAAACTATACCTTAAAACCCTAAAATTGTCATTAAATTAATCTTTACAATTAAACCCTAAACAATAAATCTTAAAATAAAGTACCCAAATTTCCCCAAAAAAATAAAATCTAAGGTAAGGAACAAAAAAAAAAGAAAAAAAAAAAGTTAACCTAATCCTGCTCTCGTCCTCTCTTTCCTTCCTCCTCCTCCCTCCTATAAGCTATAATATATATATTATTACTTATATATTCATATATAATTATATATATATATATATTATATATATATATTATATATATATATATATTAATATATATATAGATATACCCATCACTAATATATATATATATATATAATATATATAATATATAATATATATATATATTAAAATTTGTTTTAATTTTCTGAAAAACCAAAAACAAAAAAAGTAAAATTAAATAAAAATTTTCTAAGCCTCCCACCAAACACAAAAGAATTTAAGCTAATAATTTAAAAAGCTGTTTATAATTTTATTAGGTAAATTTTTGATATCATAAATTGCAATCGATTTCCAAATATACTCGTATCACCCATTCCCCCAAACGTTTACCTTCCTTAACGACCCCCCTGAAAAGGTTATGGGAGAGTCTCCTAATTTGAAATTTATAACATGCAAAATTAAATCCTATTACCAGATGTTTCAATTTAATATTTTTTCATAAGCTTATAGTGTTTAAATATATTAGAGTTTCCACAATCCCCCACGGGTCGGGGAGTAATGAGGCTGAGCCTTCTTTAAATAAATATCTGTATGCCATGTATTTAAATAAATTTTCGAGATATTTTTAACTTTTCATTGTTTTAAACTTATTTGAATCCTTTCAAACTACACTTTCATGAAATGGGGCTTGCTTCCCTATACAGTTCAATGTTTTGCTAATTTTGATTTTTAATTTTTTTTAAAGAAAATATTAAACGTGTGCTTGTGTGTGTATTCATTTTCAAAGTTCATCACGGAGGTACT
>JABUQX010023842.1:0-2500 GCA_015478945.1 Trachelipus rathkii | reverse complement strand
TAACGTATAATCTATACTTATATATATTTATATACTGATATATATATATATATATCATACTATATTATGCTGAAGTTCACTTACTAAATATAGCGTCTCACCGTATCCTATCAATTATAACCGCTATTAGGTTTACCAATATAATATCTATCTAGATTTATACTTTACCCTATCCTCGAATATATATATACATTAATTCAAACTCAATATAGTTCCTATATGCCACTCTAACATGAGTCCTAATCGAGTGTGCACAGTACAACACGCTACGCCGCACAGGCAAGTCCATCATTAATATTATATACTATACCTATATATTACATATACTACTAACATATATATATAATATTATATCTATTACTATATATATAGTACTTCACCTAGGTACCTCATGCTACTGATAATAACCCAATCACCTATACTATAGCCGTAATATTACCGTATATGTATATAATACCCTATATAATATACTACTATATATCCCAATCATATACTACTAATACGCTATAGCTTGATATATATCTATAACTACTATCATACTATATATTATACTATATATTATATAATATATATATACGTATATATTATTGTATGCAAAGTAGACTCAACAGATCACTTTACTACTTCCCGATTCACTTATCAACCGGTGTACTTACTAGTATAGTCATACGACCTCGATACTAATACACCGTTCATCAGCTACCTAGCAGCATGTTGACGCTATAACTACACTCACCTATTATCCTACTAATCTACATGCTTTATTGTATATTTGCTAGTCTCTTTCTTCTAAGTTCTCTCCTTAAATATTATTCTTGCTCTGTCCAAATTTGATCTCTCATGGGAAACATGCTCCGGTTACTACCGGAACGCAACATACCCTTGCATCCAAATGGTAGATGTAGTCCGTTTCCGTGTCGCTCTTACTTATCCTTTATTCACCATGTCGCGTGCTATCTAACGAGAATTCAGCGGTTCGCCTCTCACATTTATTGTCGCTTCAGTTTTTAGCTACTTTTTTTATTTATTACTTAAAAACATAAATAAAAATATAAAAATATAAAATAAAGCAATAATTTCTTATTACTTTCCCACGTTCTGGGAATTGCTCCGCTCGGATTAAATGCAGATTTAGTGATGTGCTTCCAAATAAACCAACGCCGACTGGCCAAACTTTACAAATCTAGCAACTCTGGCATAAGTAACTATGAAGATGTGTGGGATAGATTAACTTTGCTAGTTTTTCTCAACGCCATAAAAAATGGGGGTCGTGTCGCTCCTCGCCGGGTCCATACACGGATATCACCGGCTCTCGACAATCTTGGCACAATCATCCTTTATCCCCAGCTGCTTCGTCTCCAAGCTTTGCAGGAATCTAGGGTTTTGCTTCCTCGAAGCGAGATTCAGACATAGCAATGCCGAATGTGGATATTGCTTTCAACTACATTCTCCATATCCCTTGCGATTTTGTCAGCTGATTGATTGGATATCCTGGTTATAAAGCAACCACTTTTGGTGTAAGGTGTTAATGGCCACTCATCAATTCGCTTCGTGAAGCTCAATATTTTGCGAACTCCCGAAGTTTATGGGTCATTCTTCTTAGTTTGACTGGACTATTAAACAAGAGTCTTCAAAGAACTAATAGTTTTTTTAATAGGTGTTTTACTACTCTTCTTCCCTCTTGGTACAATCTAGCCTTTTCTTTTCTCCTTAGCCCCACGATTCAATAGTACTACCCTACCTATACTACATTACTAGTACTATATATATTATCTATATACCTTCACGCAACTGAGAGAGGAAGATGATGACTGATCGAGAGAAAGAGGGAGAGAAGAGAGAGAGAGTAGGAGACGATGATTGGGAGATGGAATAGAGAGATATACTACTATAGTAAATACAGATATATCGATTAGATACTATAGATAGGATAGACGTACTACATTATATATATATAGTCATATAGAGTCATATATTATAGTATAGTATAGATATGAATATAGATAGATGAAGTATATATGATATATATATGAAGTATAGATGAAAGAATGGAGCGAGAAGTATGCAGACCGAAAAAAAGAAATGATCGAACGTTTTTAAATAAGAAGACGACAAGGATGTGAAGAGAGAGAAGTGATGATGAGTCGAGAGAGATGATAGAGACGTTTGATTTAGAATAAGAGAGTACTGACAAAATGATTCGAAGAGTGAAGAGAGAGGAGGAGAAAGTTATTTGCAGAGAGAAAATTAAGCAAGAGACAGTGTTAATGAAGAGCAGACGAAAGAGATTATATTTAGAGAAAGAGAGAGAGATGCTCTGCGTGTGCGCTACGTTGTGCGAGAGGAGACAGGAGATAGAGAGATTATAGGAGAGAGATCGCACTTCACTGCAGCGAAGTATATGTGAGATGACGATAGACGACGAGGATGAACACACATTTAAAGCTATCCTCGGAGAGAGAGAGAGAAGAGAGAGAGAGAGAGAGGAGAGAGTAGATCT
>JABUQX010023841.1:45000-60180 GCA_015478945.1 Trachelipus rathkii | reverse complement strand
CATAGAGAACGAAACTTTATGATTCAATAATAGAATCTGTTCATCAGAATATATATAGGTCCCCAGAAGTACCCTTAGAGTTCCCCATGTTTATTTTTTTCCCCTCAACTTCTTTTATACTACTAGATTTTTAGGCCGTTTCTCCACCTTGGAGTTTTTAGATACATACTTAACCTATATTGAGTGGAACCATTATATATCATTCAATTTATTACAGATTCATCATCAGCTTTCCACTTAGTTTTATAGAATGCACAACACCAATAACAAAGTATTTTTCATTTTCTTTTTTCTGCTACTCAACATCTTACAGCTGCCGCCCTCCAAGACTTGTGAATCGACACATAAACGAGTCGCCCCAGCCGCCGAGTGTTTTTAAACTTTCTGGTTATTTCATATTTTAGAATTAATTTACTGTTAATCAGGGGTATTGGTTTTATAACAATTTCGGTTTTAAATTTAACAAAGGTTTGTACATTACGAACAATTTTTCCTCATTTCTCCTATGGTTTTTGTACTGTTTGTATTTCGCCTGTTATTTTTTTTCTATGATTGTCATAGTGTTCAAAGTTGTAAATAACTCATAGTTCTATGATAGCAGATTTTGCACAGGGTGCGGGCCTCTATTGACTTTCAAACATCAGTGCTCTGCACTCCTAACTCTGATTCGTGGCAAAAGATACCACACTCGTAACTCTAACCTAATTTTCTTGCTCATCCACATGTTAGGACCCGCGGGGGGAACTCGTTCATGGTGAAGATATCCTCTAACATCGGATTTAATATATCCACCTAATCAACTTTATTTTATAAATTCGCCCGGCAAGCTAATGCTCAAACCATAAACATCCAACCCCCTATACACATCCCGAGAAAATCTCGAATTCTCCTAACTTCGAAATGATCTGTGCCTAAATCTTTCTCCCTCTATCATAATTACAATAAATCTTTGCCCTCTCTACTGTTCTACTAGCCGAACAGTTTTCAAAGATCTCCCTGATATTTATTGATATCTACATTACTCATGCACTGACTACTTCTCCACTGGGACAAATCATGTCTTCCCACTATACCTACTAGCTACAATCACCAAAAATAACCTCGGCAATCACAAGAAATACGCTCCAAAAAACAACCACATAAAGTACCCGAATGTCTCCTATTTAGGGAGAATTTAACAAACATAACACAACACAACAACCTAGAAATGGAAATGGTTACCCTTCTCATTACTGATTAAGAATAGAACGAGTGCACTGAAGGAAGAACCGAATCATTCGTATTCTAACGCATTACAGAAGCAACTAATTGAATCACTACACAAACATTCCGGGCGTCCCAACCAATTCCCCACAGCACAAAACTTCAGCAACCACAAAAACACACCCTATACCTCAGTCTTTCAACCACTAAGTCCTAATCTCTCTAATAAATACACCCACTTCGCATCACCCATCCCCGAGATAATCTGCACTGACCCACAAACACCTTAATACTTATTTGTATAATACTTTACTCTTCAACAGGCGCTCCTCTCCCATTGACGTTTTCGGCACTATTGATACGGGCACCGAATTGAGCGAGGCCATTGCGTTGCTTCACTGCTAACATATAATTTGAGGCTGACATGCTTTGACCCTTGTGGACGCTCAGCTTCTGTCCGATAAAAGCTGGGAAGCAATGTTAATCGTTTGATGGGATGAGCAGGTTCATTTCGCTTTCTTCGACTAAACTCTTTTTCTCCTCAAAATCCCATGGTTCGATTGTGCTTGTACTCTGGCCATTCAGGCTAGAGACAATACTTATCGGGTGTGGAATATTCTCGTTCTCCTATCACTCTTGCTAATTTTTCATTTAGCTTGAAAATAGTTGACAGGGAGTACTCTTTCGACAAGGAAAGGGAACTTCATTAAACGAAGTGCGCTGACCTCCTTGGTTCTGCTACTGACAATTATCTTTCTGATCCTCTTGCAAAAACATCTCTAAAACTTCTGTAAATTCACCCTTTCATCACCTCTTATTCGCTCTGGTGGTTCTGTTGCTAACTCTACAACTGAAAAGGTCAATCTTCTATCGGCCTGACCTATTTTCTCTAATCAACCCCTGGGCGATTCATGTTCATTATGCTTCTCCTCCTTCTCTCAGGTGTCCTTGTGTCTCTTACCGTGTGGTTACAATTATTCATCGGATAGCATGGGATATCTCGAAATCTATGAACGTTTAGGAAGGGGTGGCCGGAAGCATTCCTCCCGAGTTTTCAGGGAGTAATTGCTTCATGCTGACCCCGCAGCCCTCGTTTCACATATATTCTCTTTGTCTCCAATACTAGCACTTAATCCCTTCAGTGTTAGAAAGCAAGCGCATATGTCCAACTTCTACGAAAAAAGAAGCCACTTGTCCTTCTACTATCGCTATAGCTGCCTAACTATGATTTTCTATAAAGATCTTTGAAACCACTATCTCAACTCTATCCTTCGCTAGACTACTCTGGAAAATCTCATTCCCTTCCTTTCGATCGCCCACAGTACTTCTTACTGGGCCGCTCAGAGTCTAATGGCCGATTACTATTCTATTAACAGTTTATGGATTTTCCTCTCTTAGGAACTGCGGGGCGAAGACTCTGCGTTCGGTAGGCGCTGCTTGACATATCCCAAAGCATCCTTGATTCGGGCACACGTATGGACGCGTCACTGCTCTCCAAGCTCCCCTCTTTTGGGTTTCCTTTTCTCTATGCCTATGTGTCTAGCTTTCTTTCAAATCGCCAATATCGGCTGTTGTTGATCGGGGGCTACTTATTTACTTTTTCTGTCAATATGGTGGGTGGTGTCCTCAGGTTCAATGTATATATCTACTCCCTACTATATTTATTGCTTTCATTAATGACATCTTTCTTCACTGCCACTAACTCATATCCAACTTAGCTTAAGAATGACTGCACCTGTCAATTCGTATCAGCACCTTTCAATTTTCTGCTCCTTCTTTTGCTTCTAGAATTGCTCCTCGTCTTAATCTTTCCAGATATCTAATTCCTCGACTGATCATGATAGAAATCTTCTCACTGAGTTGGGTCCATTCTCACTTACGTGCAAATTTACAAATCTTTAAAACCCAACGTCTACAAATCTCTACATCTCCAAAACACACCTATCATAACCTTATACCTATCTTCTTTCAACGGGTTCTCCTTCTCTACCTGCGACTAATATAAACATATCTTGGCGCTTAACGTACAAAAAAATGTTGGAAACCTACATCACAACGGTTTTTTGCAAAGTCGATGTCAAGACATCCAACTGGGAGTTCTTGTTTAGACTGCGAGACTTTTTTCTCTTCTCAGTTTTACTACCCAGCATATACATCGTCTTCATATCCGCACCCTTTTCATCGCCGTTACTGTTATATCTGGGGGGCGCTACTGATTGTTCACCCGGCTTTTGGATAAGGGTGAGCAAAAGGCCAAAAGCCTCGCTTATAAACCTGAGTCCTGATACTTTCTAGTTCATTTGACCCTCTATCCTTATGTGGCGCAATGTTGTGCTTTATGCTTTTTTGCTAAAGGTACCCGTAGCAGCAAGTAGCCATCACGAAGGGAACATTTTCCAGCACTACGCGTACCACCCCGCACAGCCTTGTACTACGCGCACTTCAAAGCACAAGGGGTGCATCTGTGCTCAGGCCCACTATGAGTTTACATGTCATGTTCTGAGATATTAGTAACTCCAGACTAGTTCGCTCAGGGCTTCCTTCTTTTCTGTAGATTGGTTCTGTGGAATCTTTTCTTTTCCCTTTTTCCGTGTTTCCTACCTCAATTGAATTCCCTCACCTTTAAAGCCCTGCGGTCTACCAGAAATGCTACATCTGCGTTGAATTATTGCGTTAGATGATTTTTTGAGGCGTTCAACATCCGCTCCCTGAATATGAGCGGTGGTGACACTGTAAAAAAAAAAAGTATCTAATAAGGAATTCATTAAGCTAGCTGAGACCCCCCAATAATGGCATCTCCGACAGTGAACCACTTTTAGAATGCATTTAAATAGCATTAAAAAAGATTCAGAGATTCAGAAAAGAGTTCACAAAAGTGGAAGCGCCTGTATCAGACCCTCTGGCAACAGCACTGATAGTGACGATGAGTGGCTTTTCAGCAATAAACCTCACTGAAGATGAGGGATTTGGATATGGTAGACATATTGATAAGTTATACGAATATTGACTTTGACATCTCATTCACTCAAAGGAATTACACACCCAGGAACCCCATCAAAATAACTGAAGAGACAGTCAATCAAGGAGCAAAGATAATTCAAATTTTGCAATCTGTCAAGAGAGATGAGAGGATGAATCTCTACGAAAACTTGGAGATGCTGTACAGAAGAGGAATTCCTTTCAAGTAGTAGGCATGAAAATGAAGGCCACAAGTTCCATATTATCAGTGCTTGCAAGCAAAATAATTATCAGCCCCTCACTTCATTCAGTACGAGAGCGAGCGCATTTTATGTTGGTTGGATGTTAAACGCCCCAAAGGAACAGGCTCTCGCCAGATACTAGTTGAAAAAAAACTTAATGTTTTTGCATCACATTTTAAGAATTTTGGATTTGAGTATGAGATGATATCTATTTGATCTCTAAAGGAGTTATATATTTCAATTATTAATTATATTATTATTATTTATTAATTATTATTATATTTAATATCATAATTTTATGTCATGTTTGATTAATAGCGTTTTTTATTTTGACTTTTCAGCTGACATAATTTGAGGTCTCTCTCTTTCATTATTTTATTCTTTATATTATGCTTCGTACTAATCATTAGAGCAGAATTGCCGAGTCGGAAAAAGAAATAGAAAGCTAGTAGCTTACGCCTGTTGTTAATTTAACTTCACTGCGAAAATGGAAATGGAATATTTCTTGAAATAAACACGTTGGTTCTTCTACTAAACATGTTTTTATTTGACATTTATTATTCCTTAAAACGAATACATATTTTAAATTATATATAAGATAAATAATTGCTTGAGGCAACAACCAATATGAACAGTAAATGACTACTAGTATTGGTTGTACGGGAATGAATCCCGAGCTTGCTCAGTAGATAACAACTTTCTAATCTTATTACTGATCGTTTTATCATATATTCATTAAAAGTATCGGTATCAGGACAGAAAAAAAAAAAACTACAATAGAGTATCGGTATCGACTCTTTATCTCGTATCAGTACATACCTAATTCATATATAATAATAATATGATAATATTTATATCAATACTATTATATATATATTATATCATTATATATAATATATAATATATAATATAATATCATATATAGTATAATATATATAATTATCATATAACTATAATATTTCATTATATATATATTATATATGCATTATCCCCATAATATAACATATATATATATATGATATATAATATATATAATATATATATAACGTCATTCATATATAATATATTATATAATATATCATCAACTAAAATACTATATATATAATATATAATATATATATTAATATTAATACTATAAATAATATTACTATATATATATATAATAACCATAAAATATCATTAATATATATATGATATATTAATATACGCTATATATATATATATTATATTTTATATATATATATTATATATATACATATAATATATATATATATTACTTATATATATTTTATATATTATATATATGATATATATATTATATAGTATATTGTCAGAAGTTGGGTAAACATCGAAATTTTTTTTTACTTTCTGACATTGTTGAAAAATTTGAATGCAAGATTGATTAATTATTTATTCAAAATGTTATTTATTAAAAGCTTTCTAGAATTGACTTATATATGTTCAATTGGAACGATTATAAAATATATAAACCGATATTTAAAAGTTGGAAAGTATTTGAAAGTAAAACTATAAGTGAAAAGATACAAACTTGTGACATTTAAAGTGTGGAAATCTAAAGAGGTGAAAAACGATACAAACTATCATTAAAGATCTCAAAGACCAATTTATTATGAAGTTTGCAAAAAGTGATAAGAGTACTCGAAGTGGAAAAGCAAGAAATCAGAGAAGGTTAGATTAATACAAATTAAAATCCAACCATTTTTTGAAGAACGAACAACACAAAGAAGAAACAACCTTTCTCCTATTTTGATAAAAAATTTTAAGAAGACTCAAAAGTGAACCAATTCCCTTATCCAATAGGTAACCAAATTTGTGGTTCTTGACTTATAAAGACAAAGAGTGAATGCTTTATCCTATATTTTTCCTTCATTGTTGATCTTTTTCAACCAACAGGGCATTGTTTTGGCGACCAGATTTGTGGACAAACAAAGACAATTGTTTTGTGAATTCATGTAGATGTTTATCAACGTATCTTGGAGTGAACATTGTTATAGGGAGCAAATCAAAAGTTTGGATTCATAATACCAGTCTTCATTAAAGTTTCAGAACTTTAAGCAAGAGTTACAGCCATTTTCTTTGCATTTCACATATGTATTAAATTCGCTGATCGACAATAACTTGACATATAGCTTCGTGTTTCCCATCCATGCCCATTAATCTCCATCATCCAAATTTCATTTAATTAAGAATATTTGTTTAAATCTTAAAGATTATTAAATAAACTACTTATTTATTACAAATTATTATTAATTGTTGGTTATTAAACAAATTGAACAAATTAATAGGGGCCAGGCCTACTGGGGTTACACAGCATTCAATGAATATGATGATTGAAATGTTGAAGGAGTTGTGCATGTTGGTAAGTGAGAAAAACCAGATTTAAACTGCATAACATAAAACTAGTGTAAATACTTAAACTTATGATACTATAAATGTAAAATATATTTACTATTTATTTTAAATTATTGGATGTCTTCTAATTGCCCATAACTTACCTATTTTTGTTGCACGCCGCACGCTGGGTGTAACACCCTGTGTGCGTATTTCTCAATTTTCTTTGTTATGCTGAATGTGCTTGGGTTTTGCCACCTAACTGCTATGCTTCGTATGTGTGTGTGCTTTTTAAAAGTTGAGCGGATACGACCCATCTTTAGGCGCTAGCTAATTATATTAGCTGAAGGGCAAGTGGTCTAGTTAGAGGAGTGCTAGTAGTGAACCCTTGAGGCATTAGTAGCTCTAGTACTCGCCACTGCATGATTGCACCCCAATGCAAGCACCACCTGGATTGAAAAGAGAACGCTACTGCGTAGAGTCAGGCATTCCGTTATTACTAATAAATTCTTCCTTTTTCAGACCAGTCTACCAACTTCATTTGGTAGCAGAGCCGTAGTTCCTCTA
This sequence comes from Trachelipus rathkii, assembly GCA_015478945.1. Taxonomy (NCBI): domain Eukaryota; kingdom Metazoa; phylum Arthropoda; class Malacostraca; order Isopoda; family Trachelipodidae; genus Trachelipus; species Trachelipus rathkii. The sequence continues at coordinate 52,858 of JABUQX010023841.1, read as the reverse complement.
CGATTCTTTCTGATGAGTCAGTAATATACATTCATGAAACACTTCGTGAACCTTATTTCTTTTATGACACCATTTCAATTTTCTTGAAACTTACATGCAATGTTTAAAATGATCTGAAAAAAAAACTTCATAAATACCATTCTAGTAGGTACCCAGTGAAGATACGGTTAACATTGAAGAGTATTTTAAGGCATGAGTATTCTCCTGAAATATTGAAGTGGATAATGCACAAAACAGTTCTGTTTCGGTAGCAGAGACAGATACTCCAAACATCAGATCCTTCTGCACCGAGAACTATCAGGATACTAAGGCTGGGCACTTAAAATGTTGCAGAATAGATCACCTGTCAACATGAATAGTGAAACTGATGAAATTCCACTTACTACCGCCTATAATTAAAACTTATCATATAATTAAAGACCTCCAAGAAAGACTAATGCCACCCTGCCGAACAATATAAACAGGATCGGCTAGGTGAGACCTTGTATCAGTTACCTAAGAAGAGATTTGAAAGATTTTGTCCACACATGCACAATTCCGCAGGATCTTCAGAAAGCAATCGTTAACCACCGCGGCCACCACACACCTACTAGGTATTGCTCACCGATTAGCAAGGAACATGTATTTACACCGGGTCTAGTTCAAACTGTACAGTACAAGGAACATTCAGTTATGAAGTGGCAAAGAGTAAGTTGCTCCAGTAGGTACGCGAAGAAGAAATTTGAAGAAGGAACCAGAAGAGAGAGATTGAAAAGTTTTTGGAAGCTAGTATGGAGAAGATGGAAACAGCAGCCGTTTATGCTCTGAGGCTTGCATGGGTTTTAAGCTAAAAAGGCATTTCCAAGGATGTGAATGTGAAAGACTATGTCACATACTGTCCGAAAAAGATTTTTGGATTTCAGCTCTTCACAATTTAAAAAGGCACGGACAGATGCAATTGAATGGTATAGAAAACTTCTTTGGCAGATAAAGGTTTCGTGGCGATCGACAAACTAGTTGCTATAGTTGTGACCAAAAATATTTCAATTAACACAGCTACAAAGGCAATGGTTTAAATGATCAATTCCCAATGAACTATATTGAATTTAACATCGATGATCACCCTCCCATAAATACAAACTATACACTTCATGGTTAAAACAATTGTTTGTATGTGGAAATTCTGCAGGCGGTGGCTTTCCACCAGCAAGTTAACCCAACAAAAGCAATACGCACGGACCAAGGGATATGAATGGTTCTTGTGTGATGTAGAAAGACTGCAGACCGCGGAGCACATTCCTAAAGATTAGGAGGCAGAGAGCTTCTAACCAAGGCAGGCGAAATGGACCCCAGCCCCTCTTGGAAGGAAAAGGAAAGTCAAGAATGATGACAGAAGCATTTAGTATGTAGCGAATTGTACACCAAGAAGCAGGAATTCAATGGAAAAGTGTCGCTGCATCTCGACCTTTTGTCAGTTTTGTGGCAAAGAGGGGCATGTGCGCTGCATGATTTGTCCTTATATCTAAGATCAATGCTTGTTTTGAAGAAAGCCACCTGGTCCAGACTGTCACCCAATAGGAACAGGTATGATCGTCTTTGTTTCGTCCTCTGCTTGTAAAGAACCACAACTAGGACAAAAAAGGATTGTAACGCGGGAAACTAAGCCGCTCTAGATGTGGTGAAGACTCGCATTCAGAGCTTAAAAAGACAACAGCCATGCAGATTCAAGCTAAGACAAGGTAACACTATGATAATTAAAATCTCTTGGCCAGAAGTCCTCAAGAATGGTTATATGGCAAACATCTGAAACCTCGTACTAACAACACTGCTACCAAGACCTCCATATATCAATATCTAACACGCTAAACACATAAAATATTCAGTGGTATCGCAAATATACATACAAAGGTAATTAAAGATAGTCTGTAAAATCTGTAGGTGTTGAAAAGAAGGAAGAATTAGTAAATAATGAAGCATTGAGATGCATGAACAAGATGATCATTAAATTAAGGAATGAACACAAACGATACACTGACACCGTTACCTCACGATCTGTCATTAATATCAAACCACAATTGGTTGAATACATAAACTGCTTCTGTTGATACTGGCGCAACGATTGCCTTAATAATCAGACCAAGTTGCATCAATAAATATAAAGTAAACGAATAATCAATTAGCAAGAAACTCACCTTATTAAGAGACGTAAGTTACAGCGAATTGGCACACGGTACCTTACTCAGTTTTGGGAGGGAGTTACCTTGTATTTGGATTTATCACCCACTGTACTCACTGAAGCACTCATAGATATGATAATTGTAATTTCCAGTCATAGGGATTAATGAGTACGAGCAATAGCTACTGAAGCGATATGAAATACATCTACGGAAAAGAGCATTTAACCAGACCCCTCAAATTGAAGGGGATGAAATTGGTTGACCCGCACAGGAATAAAGTTGTAACTGTATCCACAGATATTAGGAAAACCTAATCCTCCTTCACACACTTGTACTTTGATTGAGAATATTTCTTACCACCAAAGTTGTAAGCTTGAAGTACGGTCATCCAGTTTCACCTTGGATGGACAAGCATGGAAAAGCTTATTTTTGTTAAGGCGGTAACCTCGCTCTCGAACATACATGCCATCTATATATAAAAAATAGGTAACAAGGCAGTTACGATTCATTAGTTAGAACCTCAGCTAATGCTCAGAAAAACTCTCGCAAAGGCCAACAACTAGGCAAAGTTGAGGTATTTGATTTTGCGGTGCATGGATTTTTAACGGAAAGTGATCCTTGCAACCGAAGTGGTTGAGAAAGAAAAGGAGGTGGATGGGGGGAGGGGGGGGGTGGGGGACATTTAGAGACATGTATGGTCTTTTTGTTGCGTTCGAGTCTGATTATATAACATCTTTCAGAAAGAAGTCAAGTTTTGACTCTTTTAAGTAACTACCCTTCAGTTTTGAGTTTGAAGGATTCTGATGTTGGTTGTACTTCGGTGATCAAGCATAAGATTGAAACAACTACAGAGGAGCCTGTACAGGTCCCTGTAAGACGATTACAAAGGACCTCCAGTGATTGAAAGGAAATTAGAGGAGTGTTGTAAAGGATGGAGAAAGATGGATTATGCAGGCGGAGTAAATACCGATATTCCGCAACAACAACCCACCAAGGGTAACCACTGGCAAACCCCCACGACGCAGGACCCACCAACAACAAACGACACCAAACGGCTAGTAACCGTATAGTCTCGCGCTCATAGTTATGTGCTTGACATTAGCACTTAATCATCCCAAGGAGATAAGTTTCCATACCAACTGATTGAACTGCACTCTATTAGCCTCAAATACCATATATTTATTTTGCAGGTCAAAGGTTATTATCAGGTGAGATGGAGGATCGAGTTTTGAGCTGCATTTAGACAACTTCCAATTTGATGGAATAAAAATCTATAGCTCGCTCAAAAACAGCCGTGCTACTTTTTTATTATTCGACAAGCAACAAATAGGTTGTCACATATATCCCCTGGACAGAGACCATGGTTTACCTAGATGATGTCTTGATAATTAGTGAAAACTTTCGATAAACATTTGGAAATCTTGGAAAAGGTCTTAAAAGCCTTCCTGGACACTGGATTTAAGATCAAACCAGCCAAAACTTTTATGTTGCGAAAACAAGTCCAATATTTGGGGCATTTGGTTTCTGAAAAGGGAATGGTTCCATATGAAAACAATCTGCAGGGACGCATAGCTTATTCAGTTTGAACATCCGTTTGTAAACGTAGACTTTGTTGGAGCGATTGCAGTACCTGCTCTAGAACACGTCTGCGATTCTTATTTGTTGAACAGTTACTTAGCGACCAGACCTCCCCTTCCTTTGACGCAGCACACTGGCAGAACGGCGAAATTTCGTAACAATAGACAACATACCTGTGTTACCTGGTGCCGTCTATCAAATCTCTCTCGGAATTAATCTGCCAACAATCACCCTTTTTATGCTCGGTTACCCTTCCCAACCACCTCCGTATGAGCCGAAGCAATACTCGACTCCGTCCTGAACATATTTTCGACAAACTAAAACGTTCGATGAAAGTTATGCCCCATCGACAAACTATATATATATATATATATATATATATATATATATATATAAATATATATATATGTATATTTATTATTATATATTTTGTATTCTATATATATATATATATATATTATATATATTATATATAGATATATATATATATATATATTTATATTATTATAGGATGTACGGCACTTGATTTTTGGTTCCTGCCGGATCGAATCTCCGAACCTTGAAAATGTTCCGGCCGGAACCGGAACTTATCGACTCCCGCTACACCTTAGCGAAAACTAATGATTTTTTAACAAGTGAAGTCTCTAGAAGTATCTAGCATCTTGTTATATCCATATTGAACTCTTAGTTCTGTAACCCAAAATTTGGATAAGCGGACCAGTAAATTTATTAAGTAATAATAGGAATATACTATATAAAGTTCTACTGGCCTTCAGGATAGGGTTCAATTTTTGGCTCGGGCTAAGCCCTATTTTCACCCCCCCCCCTAAAAATGGACATAAAATTCGGAATTTTCAGCCAATTTTGACCCTATAAACACCAAACTGTAGTGGTTTTTTTTTGCCCTCTAAAACTGTTTTCGGGTGTTTTTCTGTGACTGAGTTATTCTTTAAGAATTTTAAATTTTTCAAAATTTATGTTTTAGACATTTTTCGTATCAACTTCCGGAATTTTTTCAACATGACTTCAAACTTGAAATATGCATAGATGGGTCCATTTCATTCAATAATTACATAGAACATTTTCTATTTTTTGAGTTTTGTGCTCAGCGTTGTTCAATTTCCAAACCCACCTTTTTTGGATTTGAAAAGTGAAAAATTGATATATTTTTTTTTCCTGTTCGTGCGAAGTGGATGAAATTTTCAGGGCATATGTAGTCGGAAGACATGCACATTGTTTACTTAGATAATTTCTTTGTATATGCAAAAGGTTTGGAATTGTTCTTGGAACAAATTTTCCAAAAAACATTTTGGAAATTTTTTTAAAATTTTCTTTTGAGTATACAAAAAAAAAATATCTAAGTAAAAAAAATGCATCTCGACCGACTATAAAAGCCCTGAAAATTTGATGTTGATCGGATGGGTAGGAAAAAATATATCTCATTTTTTCACTTTTCAAATAAAAAAAAAATATGTTTGGAAATTGGACAACGCTGAGCACAAACTCAAAAAAACTTAAAATGTTCAATGTAATAATTGTAGGTAATGGACTCATCTATGCATATTTCAAGTTTGAAGCATTTCGAAAAAAAATTCTGGAAATTGATAACGAAAAATGTCAAAAACAAATTTTGAAATTTAATTAAAAAACGTAATGACTACATAGCAAGAAAAAAACCCGAAAACAACGTTTTGAGGGGAAAAAAGCTACAGTTTGTGGGGTTTATAGGGTCAAAATCGGCTGGAAATTCTCGAATTTGATGTCCATTTTTAGGGGAGGTGAAAAGATGTCTCAGCCCGAGGCAAAAATTGGATCTTCCCCTTCAAAGTTTAAAAATCAGAAAATGATAGCGCTCGAGCAAAAAGGTAATTTTTGCTCGAGTTTGTAACGCGATATTGTCGATCGAGTTTGTATAAAAAACAAAACCTGGTCTCTCTCTCTCTCTCTCTTCTTCTCCTCATCTTCTCTTCTCTTCTCTCTTCTCCTCTCTCTCTCTCTCTCTCCTCTCACTCTCTCTCTCTCTCCCTCTCTTTTCTCCTCTCTCTTCTTCTCTCTCGTCTCGTCTCGTTTCCTCCTCATCTCTCTCTCCTCTCTTCGTCTCTTTCCTCTCTCTCTCACTCTCTCCGTCCCGTCTCTCCTCCGCCTCCTGGAAATCTTGTAGGACCCTCTCTCCCATCTTCTCTCTCTCATCCTCTTTCTCGTCTAAGCCATTTTCATTTTTGCTTACGAAACATAAAATGCTCTCTAGTTTGGTGTTCTCTTTTTGTCAATTAGCTGAAAATCGTAAAATATGCTCACGTAATGAATTTCCTTAATTCTGTAGGTTGCCATTTCCTACTTTCAAAATACATTCTTACAAAAAAAATGAAAAACCACAATAATTACGGCGTGGTAGGCCCGTTTAAATTTCGAATGGTTCATCAATAAAATTAAACTTTTCAGGATAAATTTTTGTAAATTGATAAACTCCACAAATGTTTGATCATTATTGTAATATAAAACCATTTTTTTTTTTTATTCGTTTATTTCAAAACACGTGTCCTCACACGCTTGATTCCAATTTTTATAAGCAAAGAGTAAAACTTTTTATGAGAAATGCAATCGTGTGTTATGCACAAAATTCTGCTACAACTGGGTAAGCATTTCTTATGGAGCGTAAGCACAAATGACAAAGATAGTTCTTTCTTCGAAAATCACCATGCTTTTCAAAAAAAAAAAAAAACTGATAAAAACTTAACTTGAGGAAAAGAAATATATATTTATGAATTGTTCATAAACTTTCTTGTGTTAAACTTTAAGAACTGGTGACTGTTAAGTCTATTATTACTTAATTGTGAAGAAAACTTATTTATGTTAATATTTCGGTTTCGCCTATCAGCAAATCCACGTGGTAACCCATTTGTTTATAAACAAGTAGGTGATTGGGTTATCATGTGAAACTACCTTCACTAAAATCGTCGCTTTTACTTAGCAATATTTTCTCGTTTTCGTGTAATTTATTACGTCATAATTCGCTGATCAATTTTCTATATTTTTTTATGACATAATATAACTGAGTAAATGAATAAATCAACTTACAGATTTTTTTAGGAAGACATTTGAAAATGTGGAAAGTTCCGGTATAGTTCCGGCCGGAACCGGAACTTTAAAAAATCGAGGTTCAGTAATCTAATAACTTTACAAACTAAAAATCAATTTAAACCGTATAAAATGCTTACTTAGTAATTTTTTAAGCTGGTGTGAAAAAACCAAAACAATTAAAAAACTATAATTTTTTTTCTTTGTTTACTAAAGTTTTAAAGTTTTTTATCAAAAATGATTCGTATATTTTTCAAAATGAATAGTATAATTTCAGTAGAGTAGTTTTTATCAGGGATGGCAATTTTGGTGATTTTTTTGATTTTTTTGATATTTTTTGATTTTTTGGATTCGTAACGTCACGCGAAAATATATTTGCTAGTGCAAATTATTTCGCTTGACGTACGAGTCTGAAAAAATAAAAAAAAATAAAAAATACATTGTATTTTTTTAAAAAAAATCAAAAAAATCACCAAAATTGCCATCCATGGTTTTTATTATTTTTAAAGTGTGAATTCTTTATTTACTATTAGTTCAAATTTGAGCCCACATAATATTATTTCCTTTTATATATATGTTCGAATCTATGCAATGATATGTATTTGAGGTGGAGGCAGATAAACGACATGATCCCCAATATATAATAAAATAACTAATATTAATATAATAATATATATAATAATATATATTATATATATATATTAATATATATATATAGTATATAAATATATTATATATATATATATAATATATATATATATTATATATATATATATATATATATTATTATATAGTATATTCTAAGCATTCCTACTATATGGCATATATTCGACATTTGTTATTCGAAGAACATATACCTTCAAGTTTAATGTATAAAAAAATCTGAAAAACAGCTTTCGCATAAATCGCTTCAATTTCTTTAGCAATGAACTTAGTTTAAGATAAGGACGCTCTTAAAAAGCAAATTTTTAAAAAGAAACTGTATTTATTCCAAAGTAAGACGTTTGATTCCACGGAATAAACCTATTAAAGTTCTTATCAATATA
>JABUQX010023841.1:22500-32500 GCA_015478945.1 Trachelipus rathkii | reverse complement strand
TTTGTGGAACTTCGATACATACTAAAAGATAGCGTGTTTAACGTTTTATTTAAGTATTCGTAAATATTATTTAAAAAAATTAAGGGTCTCCAAAAATCAATTTTTCAAACAATTGATTAATTTGAAGATAAAAATCTGAATCAAATAGTAATCAATTACACAAAATCTGAAGACATAAATATAAATTTGAACAATGATTGGACAATAAACTTCTAAAAATTTGAATTTGGTTATGTTGCTTGTTTTAAGAAACTACAGCCATCAAAAATGCCAAAAAATTTTTTTTTTAACGTTGTGTTCATTTCATTAGCTTATTTATTATAGTTATTATAGTTCAACAAAATACATAGAAAATGAAATAGATATTTTATAGAATGAGAAATGAAAAAATATGTTAAAAAATTTAATTTCAAAGGTTAACATATACTAAGAATGTACCAGCTATATACATTAGGAAATAGGTCAAAGGAACAAAATAAAGTTGAAAAATGTTTCTATAAAATATATTTTTAAATTATATTAGATATATATATATAATAATATATATAATATATACTATATAATTATTATATATATATATTATATTAGTATATATTAGTTATATATATATAATATATATATATTAATATATATATAATATATTATATATATATTATTATATTATATATATATATCATATATAATATATCATAGAAATTAAATAACATAAAAAAAAACCTTTAAATGTAAAATAAATAAAATGTGCAAGTATATATATATATATATTATATATATATATATATATATATAATATATTATTATACTATATTATTATTATAGTATATATTATATATATATATAATATATATATATATATATACTATATATATATACTATATATATATTTTACTTGCACACACACCTACGATTGTTCAGAAGAAGAGATTTCTTCGGAACCTTTGTTTGAGAGCTACTTTCTGCCTGTGAATCACATTTTTATTTCAAGCCCAGAAAGTTTTCGTAAAATATTTTTCATTGGATCCATACCCGATCGCAATCTGACATCTTGAATGAAGTTCTGGGTCCGGAAGGATGATAAAAAATATATGTAAACATCATCGTTCTCCACACTTATTTCTTTTACCTTTTCCAATCCCCACATGGTCATCATATACGGCAAGCTACTGTGTCACTTATCAGCCACATTTAATGTCACAATTTTGCTGATACACGGACGTATTTAACGTCAGTTATTTGAGGTTGATCGCACACAATTATGTCTCTGAAAGTGGAAAATAAATTTTGAAAGGTTTCTGGTTCCCTTAATATTCTGAAAAAATTTCATATCTCGTTTTAAAGTCTTTCATGCTGTTCATAATTTCTTCTCTTTACAGAAAATAAAGTTATTCCTCTTAATTTTCTCTTTGCCACAATGAATAATATTTGCCGTCAATGATTAAGAATGGTGTGTTGTTGTTTCATTTGTAGCTGACTTGCTTAATTCGCGCTTGTGTCCTCCAACCCCATTCACAGGCATTTTTCGTGGCAAGATGCAAAGAAATGCCATTCAGATTTTAATGCGAAATCTTCTTTTTGGTGATGGCAAATGTTAACAAATTTTTTTTTATTCCTATATAACTGGCTGACCACTTCCATCTGAAATATATACTAGCTTTTCAACTTTAGGCCAGAATTTATGTTTAACTATATTTTCACTACAATGTTTGAAACGTGAAACAACTGATGTTGTTGTGCTCTAAGTTAGTTAACTTAAAGCACATAAACAAAGGAAGAGTGGAAAACGTTTCTTAATTTACTATTTCAACCTCTAAATATAGAATCAAATGGTGCCAAAGTGCTTGCGTCATTGACCCAATGATACCTTTGAAATTCGTCTTGGACTACGATACGTGTAGTTCTCGGCAAAATCAGCAAAGATTATGCATTCATTTTCAGAAAGTTTTTCTTTCTTTTCATTTCAAAAATTTCGATTGAATTTTAGAAATTTAATGGTGACTTTTGAGATTTGCCAATTTTTCAACCAGTGATTTGAATGAGTAATATATCAAAAACATATTATATATATAAATATATACTATATATATTATGATAAATATATATATAAAGTTAATATATATACATATATAATATAATATATATATAGTATGTAATATATATTAGATATATATAACTATATATATATATATATATTCAACTTTTTAAAAGTTATTGAGTAATTTTGGTCATTATAAGTTAGATATAATAGGTACATTCCTATATGTACTAGTATTTTACTTAAAATTATAAATTTTTTCTAAGCATTTTTTACATTTCTCCTTGATGACCACACTAATTTTCATTTGCTAATGTCATTGAGTTCTGAACGATTAATAAACTATATACAGCTATCACTTAACACACACTACTAAAAAAAAATTTTTTTTGCATTTGTTGAATGCTGTATTTCTTAAACAAAGCAAATACCAAAGTCAATATTGCAGGTGAAGGAACAACTATGGTAGTAGTATAATGTGTAAAAGTTTCAGATTTTTAGCACTTACCCCATCAGAGATATTAAGGTTCAAGTTACCGGATTTTCCGAAAAAATTGATTTTTGAACACCCTGTAAATTTTTTAAATATATTACCAAATTACAAATAAGATTCAGTTAAACGTCCTGACGTTAGTATGTTTTCATCACACAAAAATTTTATGATCGGGTTAAATTATTTTCTTTTTAATTTAATACAACCACGAAAATGGAAATTTCTTTGATTTTTAACACAATTTTTCGGATTCATGTCTCATGCAGTGAAATATTAATTTTCCAAAAAAAAACAAACACGAAAGACCAAATTACCTTAAAGTATCCCAAACAAATCACTCTCTATGAAATTTGGTTAATATAAGACATTTCACGCAATAGTGGAGATCATGCACTTAAAATGTATACCTCTAGTTAAGTGAATAAATTATTGCGCCACCATGGATCAAAGACATTTTGGCTCACCCTGTTACAACCAGAGTAATTTTTCTACCAAAACGAATGGTGGTTTTGAACTTTCCAGAGATAACATTAACGCCATGCCAAAATATAAAGTTTTTAAAAATTATCGAGCGGCATCAGCGGTACGGAAAAATGGATAGACCCGAATGCAAGAGGGACTAGTCTAGTGGAGGAGTGCGCTAGGGTCTTACAGAGGGTATGTTGTTACCTGTGTTATTGCTTAGTAGTGAGACTATGGTTTGGGGAGACTTATTGGTTGGAATAAGAGTATAGATCTAAGTTCAATGTGTTCAGATGAGACTCTTGGTGTGCTAGTGTGAGAAGAAGTTGGATAAGTGAAGAAGATGAACTTATTAGAGGTGATGGTGTGTGAAGAAAGGACGTAATGAGAGAATAAATGAAAGTATGTTGAGATAGCGTTTTGGTCATATGGAAAGGATGAGATAGTCGAGTTGGTTAAGCGGATGATAGTGGCGAGTGTGTTGGGACAGACGGCTGGGAGACCGAAAAAAAAAGTGGATTGAGTCAGTAAACGAAGGTTTGAAGGAGAGAAATGTGACTTTGGCAGAAGCGAGAATAAAGGTGTATAACAGAGTGAATGGCGGGGTTTGTGAGGGGGTATCGTTGTGGCCCACCTGGGCCAAGGATGAACCCTTACATTGACGAGCTACCATAGTGAGGGTCCATCGCCGTCCTGTCTCATGAAGCTTTAGGGTGGATTTCTGACGCGATGAGTTCTCACTTAATTAATGGTACGAGGCGCGTAAGAGCCTGGGCTTCTAGTTTCGATTATATCATGTTTCTTCAACTGCTTTCTTTTCCGTGCTCTCCACGCCACCTTTTCTCCCATCATTGCGGAAAATAGAAGGAAGATAAAGAAAGAAAGGAAATACTAATAATAAGAAATAATAATAATCAATACATAATTAATAATATAAATATAATAGATAATAATAATAATAATATAATAAGTAATAATAATAATAATAATAATAATAATAATAATAATAATAACAAAATTAAATTAGCTTCAATTATCCCATTATCATAATTGATAATATTAATTATTAACTTTATTCAAAGGAGGATAAGGTTAAAAAAACTAATAATATTACACCAATAAAACTTTAAAACAAACTAATAACTAGATTTTAAAAAGATAGAAAAGTTTTTAAAAGAACTAATCGAAAACTCAATCCTTACCGTGTTTCGACCGTACAAATTAGATGTTAAATATATATCAAGTCTAAAAAAACCTTCACCTTTTTCTTTCCTTTTTATACCTCCTCCGGTAGGCAAAGGCCGGAGGCTTACCAAATTCTACCGGAATTGGGGAGAACCAGAGTAATCATGAAAGATATGAGCATAGCGGTAAGCTGGGGTAGGAGTTGGATTGAGAAAACGGCGAGTTCCACAATATTGTTCTAAATATCAGAGTTTCTCTCTTTTTATATATATATATATATATATATATATATATATATATATATAGTATATAATATATATATATATATATATTATATATAATACATATATATATATACTATATATATATACTATATAGTATATATATATTATATATATATTATTATATATATAACTATATATATATATATATATATATTTATATATATATATATATAATAATATATATATAATATATATATATATATATATAATATACTATTATATATATATATACTATATATGATACTATATATTTAGATATATTATCGGGGCGGTTCGTGGATTATGCGTTGCAGCGTTTGCGGCAACCACCACTTTTATACAAACTAAGGCAACTAGTGTGCAACTATTAATTCATTTTTTATATCTTTAATTTTTTTAAATAGGAATTAATATTAAAGAAATTAAAATTGCATGGCATTTTATATCATAATAACACTCCAATGATTGAATATTTAATGAAAAAAAACGTAATCAAAATCTTGATGAAGACAATATTGGTGAAAAACCACTATGATTGATTGCAGACGATTTACACACACAATGCCAATATAACATTTCGGAGAGAGGAATGTGTAGTGAAGAATATGACAGCTAGTGAAACGCTTAGATAACCTACAAACTTGTACGGTTGCAGATCATGAACAACCGCTTTGAGATTTCTCTGACTGAAATTCAAAATTTGTAAGCGAAACAAATTTGCAGAATATAATACATATCGATAGTAAGATCAAATTTATCGTCTCGACGGAAAAAAAAATTCTGGATGTGTCAAATTTATATGTTCAAAGTTAGTTTTTTCTTTTTTAACTGACGTTATTAGTATAGTTTATTTAAACCTTCCTGCTTTTATTAGTATATAATTAATGAACCAATCGTAAAAAAAATAAATAATACATAGATAATAATAATAGCATTTTAATATAATATTATTAATTTTTTTTGTTTAAGTAGGTATAAGTGAAATCAAGTTAAAATTATAGGCTTAAATTTATATTATACGCCTATTCATAATTTTTTTTAAAATATTAAAATATTAAAATTTAAATATATTAAAAAAGTCCATTATAACCATCCGAGAAAACATCGGAAGCTGAGCGGTGTTTCTCTACATTAAAAAGAATTAAGCTTGTGAGAAATACAATGGGGCAGGAAAGGTTCGACACAATTAGCATGCTATCAAATAGAAAAGGATCTTTATTTTAATACTTTGTATGTTTAATCGCAAGTTATTTAAAACATTTTCTCATTCAGAAGGAACGGCGAAACCGATGTTATTATATATATATTATATTATAAATATATAATATATATTTATATATATATATATATTTATATATATATATTATTATAATTAATATATATAGTTATATATCTATATATATATATATATTAATATATTATATATATTATATATATATATATATTTATAGTATATATATATAATATATTATTATATAATACTATTATATTATAATAATATATATATTATATATATATAATATATATATATATAATATATATATATATATATAATATATATATATACTTATAATATATATATATATATATATATGGCGACTTGGCATATGCTAAAAATATCTTATCTTTATTAAAAAAGCTGAGCAAGAAGGAAGAACTTTTACAAGTTTAATTTCAACGGAATAGAATTGCTATGATAAGGAGGGGCGTAAACAATTGCGCCGATTAAATTGCACCATTTGCCGGTATTAATTATTTAAGATAAAATGCTTTAAGCAAATTCAAAAGGAACGCAATTCCTTGAGAAAGTTAGAAAGTTTATCCATTTATAACATAACAGTTTCCATTATACAAGTTATAATTGAATGCATTTATTTATTCATTCCCAAATGTCTTAACACGAAAGCAGATTATATATATATATATATAATATTAGTATAATATAATATAATAATCTAGGTGATGTATATTTATATATATATTATACTATATATATAGTATATATATATATATATATTAGATATATATATATACATGTTATTATATTAGTATATATATCTATATAGTATATATATTATATATATATATATATATATATATATATATATATATATTATATATATATATTTACACCGATCCTGTATTAGACCCCCTCTAAGTGATCGCAGCCTGCACCCCCTCCGTAGTTGAAGCTCAAAATGTATTTTTTAATAGGTCCTTAATTTATACTAGAAAAAAAAATAAAAAAGTATATATATAATAAGTATACGAGTGTAGCGATGGTGATTTTCACTATCGCAGATGCGGATGGGTATGCGCATGCGGCATGCGCGATTGGTTAAGTCACTATCGGGATTGCAGGAATTGGGATAGCGGATAGTTAAGTTTATAGAGTTTTAGCCATAAACTTATACTATATATACTATATATATATCATATATAATACTATAATATAGTATATATAGTATATATATAGTATTATATATATATATATATATATATATATATAGTATATATATAATGTATATTATATATATTATATTAAAAATATATATATATATGTTCAAAAGAATTATTTTTCTTTTCGTATTTAATTATGTATTGACTTACCTGAAATTACAAGTTATCTTCCTTCGAATAATACACCTTGAGAAGTTTTACACAGGCGTGTTATCCATCGAATCACTTCTCCATCTTGTTCATAGCAGTAATTGCGGAACGTCACTTGGTCCTGAAATGTGTTTAGTTCAGACGCTGGTACTGTAGTTTTTATGTTTATCCATCTTCCCAATAATGGATACCCAACTTTCAATTTATTTGTCAACACTAGGAAAGTTAGAAATCGGCACGGAGCCCATAGGATCAAGGGCTGTGTGAGGACTGTGAAGCACTGCAAATCTTTTCTTCGCCAGAAATTCTATAACTGAGAGCGCAGTGCGACTGGCGCGCGTATCGTGAGTGCAGCACCCAATCGTTTGCAATGTATGTTCGTATTCGATGAACTCGTTTTCGAAGTCCTTCCAGACATCTTTGTAAAAACTTGAATATTAATTAGATATAGTCTAGGTACAAATTTCTTTCTCTAATCACAATTACCACGGTGTCGAAAAACTTTTAATCAGAGTTTTACCTTGGATTTGTCAAGATAACTGCTATTCTTCGGCCGAGGAGAATTCTTTAGAATCGTGCCATTCCGAATTTTCGCTCGTTTGTTTCAGAATCGTTACTCACAAACCCATGATATCCAAAAAAATTGTTGCTCCATTTCGCCAGTCTTTCAAGTAAAAGCTGACAAATTTTGACCTTTTTGCTCTCTGTTCACAGACAAGTCTTGCCGGCACTGGTTTTGCAACAATTTTCGCCAAAATATGCAAAATGATTCGTTAAATTTTATGAACTGCATTTTTACTCCAATACTAGTTTCTTTTGCAAATCACTCTGACACTAATCGCAGGGTCCCATCTCCACTCACAAGCTCTAAAGCAACTTCCACATTTTCATCGTTGGTGACGAGATTGGTTCCACAACGAGGGTCGTCCTTCAACAATTTTTTGCTCGCTTTGAAAGCTTCTTAATGCCATTTAAAAACTATGTAGTTCTTGACTAGAGTGCATCCCATAAGCTTACGTTGTGAAGAAGCAATGTCTCACGTGACAGTAGTTGTTACGATTCACACAGAAATTGATAGCGTACCACTGTTCAATATTTACTTGCATCGCAAAAAACGTAACAAGGATGAGAAAACACGCATTACACAAAAGAGTGTAGTGCACAAAAACCGTACGAGGCTTAGAGAATACATGCCATACATAAACACGAGTAGTGCAAGACGTGATTATAAATCTGGTTAAAATGGTATTGTATGTTTTAGCGGTAGGTAACTAAGCTTACCCACTTCGCTATGACCAACGGACCGGAGCTACTTTACCTCAGTGGTTCAATGGCAATATTCAGTAAACTTAATTTGACATGAGGAGACTATATATATACTATATATATATGTATATATATATATATCATATTCTATATATATTATATATATATATATATATATATAATATTATTATATTATATATATATAATTATATATATATATATATATATATATATATCATATACAATACATAAATAAATATAATATAATATATAATATTATAGATATATATATATACTATATATATATAATATACTATATATAATACCTATATATATATATATATAATATATATATATATATATTATATATATAATATACTTATATATATAACTAATATATATATATAACATGACAATACATATATAAATATTTATATATAATACTAATAATATATATAATATATATATATTTATATATATATTATATATATTAGATAATATATATAATATATATATTATATATTATATATACTATATATATAGTATAATTATATATATTTTAATATATGATATATATATATTAATATATATATATTATATATATAAATTATATATAACATATCAATAATATATTATATATAATAAACACCATGCTTTCACAGGTGGCAAGACGCTTGATCCCACTATTTTTCACCAAACTCTTCGTCAAGCCTCCACCCATTGGAAAAAAGGTTATATATATTAATACTTGAAATTTATAATTCTCTCAAATTATGCTTCAAAAAAAAAAAATCTTCTGACCACTTTCAGGAGAGTGTGCTTTTCGTTTAGTATTAAATGACGATCTGGCACACTGCAAAAAGTACGCTCACTAGCTTACTTTGTGTTGAGGCCATGCTAAGATATCTGGCGACTTCGCAAGATGTTGAAAAACTTTTCCAAATAATCGCTGTCACAAACCAGTGCGAATCTTTAGTCTGATTTCCAGCTTTTTCTCTTTGATATTCTTCGCTTCATGATATTAGTAGTGTTTTTGACACCTAGAAACTAGACTCTTCATCGTGCTAGAGCCAAAAGACGTTCATGATTCAGCAATGATTATCGCTAGTATATGTAATTTTTCGTATCTGTTTTTTGAGATTTTTGCTTCTTATTGGGCTTGGTGATTTTTCTGCCTTGCAGCATTTCATCACATGACGCCTTTAAGTTTAATTTAACCTCTGACTAGTACGAAACACGTGTTCAAAGAATTTTTTTGTATCTGGGGTTAGAAAAGTTGCATATTTGCAGATGCGTCATCGCTTTGCATTGTTTAAATTATTATCTATCGTCCAGATTGGTGTTCTGTCACCCTTGAATGTCCCTACTATTCAATAAATTAGTAAATATAATATTTAATTATATATATATATATATATATATATATATATCTAATAATATATATATAGTATATATCTACTACTTATAATATATATATATATATATTATATTACTATCATATACATAACATATATACTATATATATATATAGATATATATTATATATAATCGTATTACTATATAAGATATAAATAAATAAAAATAGATATACAATAGTATATATTCAATTATATTGTTTTTATGTATTATATATATATATATATATATCTATAAGTATAATAACTATATATAGTTTCATATGTACAAATA
>JABUQX010023841.1:0-17500 GCA_015478945.1 Trachelipus rathkii | reverse complement strand
AGGGTGATTAAAATTATGGTAAAACTTTTTGGTAACTGATAAGAAATGCAAAAATAAGGTAAAAGTTTATAAGAGCTATGACGTAATGTGCTTAGTTTTCCGTATGGCTGATTGTATTGTTTTTACTAAATTATTTGATAATCTACGAACAAGTAGGTTACAAACTTATTTTGGGTATGAGGACTTTTGTGTGTATGCTAATGACAACCAAAAGAAGTATCAAGTCTAGTCGTAATTAAAAATGGCGGCGCTAAAAGTTTTGAGGACGACATTCCGGAAGCGGATACTTAGATTAAAAGTTAAGGACCCAAAAAACTATTGTTGTACGCAGAATCAAATGGTTAACATTTGATAAATTATGACTATTTATACATGTGTTGTTCATAATTGAAAACGTTTTTTTTTTTTTTTTTTCCTTTTTTTTTTCCTCCATTTTTTAAAATAATAACAATCTTCCAACAAGGCTTCCAGTCATTAACATTTCCACAATTTTGCACCAAAACAACAAATACTGTATACAATAATGCACTGTCTGTTTGTTGTGTTACGCATTAACAATGTTATAATGGAAAAGAGTTGTAATGTTTCTTTCTTATTGGATATAGATCGTAATTACCACGTGTTTTCATACTCTGAACTAGCTGAAATGCATCTAATGTATGGGATGGCACGCTGCAATAGTTCTGCTGCAAGACGTTTGTACCAAGAGAAATCCCCGATTTGTCAAGCGAAGTTTTTGCCACTATTCATCAACACCTGTCAAACAGGGAATTTGCAGTCCAAAGAGCATAATCTACTAGGCTGTGATTAGGAGAATTAGTTCTTATGAATTCTGGCATCTGAAAGCACGCGAGAATTGTCATCAGTTTAATTGAAACATCTAGTATTGTAGGTTCTCCCCGAGAACCCAGTAACACTCGTCATCGGTGCCCCATCTATTGCCAGTGACCTATGCTCGCGTTTTATTGTCATGTTTGTTGAAAATGTTTAGACCAAATTTTTACGAAGTTTATTTACTGCGGTCTTTCAAGACAGCCTATAGTCGTTTGTAACGAACATTTGGGCGCGAGATCCTAATGATGTAAAGAATCAGTTACCCATATCAGTTTTCCCAGTAACATTTGGCAGAGTTTAATGATTACTGTTTATTATCGAGCTTCTCCAAGGCTTAATGGCAATAAATTGCTTAAACCTTTTATGAACTGAGTCGGTACCTTGTTTGATAAGTACATTTCCCCAGTGCGCCAAAAATGTGGTTATGCTTGATGGGCTCTGACACTTTATGACTGCAGTTAGTGAACCCTGGAATTGAGACTTTCCCCAATAATGGATAGGTCGAGGTGGCCATTCCGGGCCAGCAGGTACCCAGACCTAATCTTTGTGGATTATACCTGGCATTAAGACCTTAGTATACTTTTCTCAATACGACACGTTTGAGACTCGATTAGTTATGACCGAATTACGAGCAAAAAATTCTCTGGAATTTTGAACGGTCCGTCAATCAATAGAGAGACGTAGACGGTGCATTGGGTAAATGAGAGGTCTTTCACATCATCTTTAGTCTTTGATTCATTGTA
The DNA here is from genome assembly GCA_015478945.1 of Trachelipus rathkii. Classification (NCBI taxonomy): domain Eukaryota; kingdom Metazoa; phylum Arthropoda; class Malacostraca; order Isopoda; family Trachelipodidae; genus Trachelipus; species Trachelipus rathkii. Next base: position 15,923 of record JABUQX010023841.1, on the reverse strand, counting down.
GTGCTTTGAACGTATGTTTTGTATTACAATTAACCTATATACAATAATAATATGTTTATTTAACATCCTATCTGAATGAGTTTTCGTTCATCAATTACTTTATACGTCCGATAATTTTTAATATAGACGTTTGTGAATTAATTGTTTCGTAGATTTTGTTCAAAATATTAGTAAAAAAAATAGAGCCAGACCGGAACTAAGACATTACGTATACCTTATAGAACTTTTACTTTTTTTTTTTTGCATTTTTCTTATATTTTTACCCCCTCAAACCCCCCCCCAAAAAATTTTTTTTTTAGCCAAAATGTAAATCACCTTTAATATATATGTAGATATAATTCTATATATATAATATATATATATTATATATATATTATATATATTATATATATACTAATATATATATATATATAAATATATATATTATATATAAATTATATATTTAATATATATATAATATTTATACTTTCAATTTTCAAATTATAAAATTAACGCTTAATGATTGTTGTTCATCCTTAGAATGTTTTTCGTTTTTGGCTTGATAAAGGAGTAGATGGATTCAGAGTTGACGCCCTCAAGCATCTCGTTGAAGATGTTTATGGTGGAGACGAGCCTGTAGCAGTTAATTCTGGAGAAACAGACTCCACAAAATATGATTACTTAGACCATATATATACCGTTAACCAGCCGGAAACTTTTGATATAACCAGAGGGTGGCGTCAGATCCTCAACATGTACACAGACAAGTGAGTTGTAAATTTTGGTAATATTTTATGTATTTTGTATATAAGTTACTCTTTAAGGTAAATGCAGGAGTTTTGAGCCAGATAAACATTTACGATTCTGATTTCGTTGAGGTATTAGAAGCCAAAATATTAATATTAAAATAAGCTAGGAATCATTAATTTTAATTAAGCATTAAAAATGAATGATTTGATTGATTCGTGCAAGAACAAAAATAATCACTGTTCGTATATTGGAGTTTTTTATTCATAAATTTAAATAACATTATTTTAATTAGAACTTTTGTAGTTACTGAAAATGTTGGAATTCTGAAAACTGAGTAAGATTGTCAGTTACAGCAAATTAAATAAATTATAGACTTTTTTTTATTCAAACTTTATAAAAACTTTTGAAGATATTAAAGAGTCTTGATACGAGTACATATTTACTTACAATCTGTTTTGGTAAATAGCCAAGTTATTTGCCATCTAGTTTATATATTTGCAGCTCTGTCAATTTACATAGCTTCGTTTGAGAATATAACTTTACAGTATTTTAGTACATACAGTTACATACGTTGTAAGTAAAGGGAGATTTTTCGGTTTGATGTATAATAATTCTTGAATCAGAATGTCAATTGACTAATTAATATTATTTATATATATATTACTTAAATGTCTTAACTTGTTATAAATGCATTGATTAAACTCTTAAATTCACAATCGGAATAGGCTTACTTTTTGTTTTGTTTTTTAAGTATGATTTCTAGTATATGGACTCGCTGATACAATCAACTTTAAGGTGGTAACTGGTACATGAGTTTCAAAATGTATATAGGAGACGCTTTTTTACGTGTTTTGAGACACGAACTGCCCATCAGTAGCGAAATTTGGATTGACAGAGAGCTAAACCTTTAGATATGGCCACAGAAGCAGAAAAAGAATTTTTGGCGCTTTGTTGATGAGACTGGAGGTTCAAAGCGGAAGAGTATACTGCTGTGTGAAGAGCGACTCAAGATTGAGCTGGAGGATAGAGAGACACGGGAGCACTCCTCTCCAAACAGGTGGCCAGATTTGCACTAGCTTTGAGGATTATAAACTTAACGTACCACAATGGTTGTTTTTCAACTGTTTTACTTTTTTTGGAGTTCTCAAATATTTTTGATAATTGTGTTTACACCCCGCCACTCTGCTCAATTTTCTCCTACTAGAAATTTTGAAGTCATTTGCAATTTGAAGGGGTTATATATTAAATAAAGTTTTGTCTTCTCTCTCAGTGAGTTTATTCACTGGTCAACGCTGGTTTGAAGCAGAACAGTTGATGCCGCAACAAATGTTCTCTATGAGACCTATATTTAATATTTAATAATGCAGTAGATATTTACAGAAAGTTAATTGCTGTAACGGCGCAAGGGTCGAATAATGTCCTACGATTGGGAGACATTACCGGGGAAGCCGACTCTCCCTTTTCTCATTTTTCTCTTCTGATCATCCACGGGATAATGGAGCGAGTGCGACCAAGAGTCTGCGTTCGGTCTCAATCACGGGAACATTTTCGCAATAAAAATCACACTGAGAAGTCGCAAAATTTTCAGTTCCAAGAGAGCGGAAACAGTCCAAACCTGTCTCTCTCCAGCAAAATTTCTCCTCGTCCTGTAATGTAAGTACTCCAGCAAACGACGCATTGGAAATGAACTATCTCAGAATGGTACACACCGCCTGCTGTCTCTGCGAGATTCGTGTAAATTTGGAGAAATTTCTCATCATGGAAATGGTGAGCTCGACTGTCTCCTCTGGCATGCCATCGAGCCAAAGATGTATGCGTTATGTCAAACAGACAGCCATCGATTCACAGGGTTTCTGTTCAATGGAAATAAACAGTAGAGCCAATTTCTGTTTCGACAATGCTGTATTTAAATGTCCTTTCTGGAGCAGCAAAATCTATTAACCTATAAAATTGGATTTATAAGTGTTACTGCAGGAAGAAATACGATTTCATGTTGTGTGTCCGCGAAGGAAAGGTAATTTATGTAGAAGAGGAGAGCACCCCTTCATCGGCAACGTGCAGGCTCCTCATCTATTCAAGTGCTGTCCATCCCAAGTAGAGTTTGGATAGGCCCCCCAATGTTTCAAGCACGCTAGCACGGAAGCCTCACAGGCTCAGAAATTAATGGGTGTTTAAATAAGCTTCGCATGAATTGGGTTTTGAGGAAAGTGTTTCTGAATAAGTGATATGGAAACTTGTGTGCTTAATGGTTAAGTCATCAGATGATAGGGCTTTAGACAACTGATTTCGGGCAGTACAGTTTGTTGGATGGCGGAACATTATTTCTAATGGTTCTTGCGAAGCCGTCGCTCTCAAGGGACTGTCCTCAAACAGCAATGAATGAAATCGATGTCGAAAACCATCTCTCATGGTTCGTTAGCGGTAACTATAAATGTCTCTCACGCCGCTAACCAATTCTCTTCATATTTAGAAACGCTACTGATGATGATGTATTTCCATCAGAGTGCTCAAATTTTAATACTTGTTTTTCCATCAGAGTGCTCAAATTTTAATACTTGTTTATGTAAAAATAATATTAATTCACAATTTCTAACACCTACTATTGATAAAAACACTTCCACACAAACAAATAACTTTTGTAATAATGAGAAATTTGTCGCGAATGTAAACACACTCTCAACACATTTTGAATTCCAACAGCAAGGTAAATCTTCCTAATGTTAATTTGGATAGGTCCAGGAATAAGTCTTTATTTCATGTTACTAATACTTTTAAATTTAATCCTAACTCTCATGCATGCCTCAGCAGTCACATTGATATAAATTTTTTAGCGTTAGGTTTTCATGGCTCCGCTAAGTCTGATAATGGTGGGACACTTTCTGAACTCGTAAATAACAAAGCAGTAGATATGGCGCAGAGTTTCAATATGCCTCTGGAAAAAGAAAAGTCCACTTTTAAGCACAACTTCAATTCCAGAGAAGGCAGCATTTAACAACACGAAAAAAGTAAAAAGCGGTAGACATGTGCAAAGGTATTATGGTAAATGAAGACGGAACATGATTGCTGCATTTTCCCATTGGAAAGTGTGATATGGATTCTTCTCTTACCAAAACTCCTTTATAATTGCTCTTATAGATTTTGGAAGTACATTTGATTAGATGTGAGGGCCGCGAGTACGATTGATTGGCTACGCGAGGTTTTCACACTGGGACAGGGGACTCAGTAAGTTTCGAATCTCTTGCGAGCTTCCGAGAGAGGACCCAGAGGGCCCCAGAAAAACCACTAGTGGAATTGTCAAATAAATTCCAACGGCGCCCACGCTCGTGAATGCCGGTGAATTGGATAGAAGGGGAGACCTCGGATCGCTAATCCAACGACAAAGTGGTGATGAAGCCAATTAAGCAATTGTGTGATTTGTGAGGCGTGAATGAAAAAAGTATCGTATTAAATATTCGCTAAACTGGACTCTGCCTGCGTTTCGATAATTGATATGAATTTTTGTTCGCGAGCATCGAAGCGTGCTTTGTCAAGATAGGTTCAGTAGAAGGTAGGTGTCACCAGTCATCGCGAGTATCCTATGTTGTTACTTTATATAACTATGCCTGGTATGGTAGCAGTTAGTAAGAGATGAAGTGGATATTTAAGTCAGTTATGTTATTTGAAGCACATGAGTAGTAGTGTTGACATTTTCGCTGGCAAACACTTTTGGAAACAGTCTGGTTCTTCGGCGGATAATGAGGAGCACGTTGCCCAGGTAATAAATGAGCTTAGCGTATGATACACAGGTGAGATCATGATCACTGAGGTGAAGCAGCGGAGGAAGGTGACATTCAGATATGCCAGAGGATCCAGTGGGACATATGGCAAATATTGAGACGCTGGTAGATATAAAGCATAGGAATGGAATTGAGAGCCAATTTTTCAAAATGTTTACAGGACAGAAGGTGAGTGATAGTTAAGAGATAGACGGGTATAGAGTAGAAGAACAGACTTTTAATGCACTGAGAAAAGATGTCGGAAGGTAACGTCTACATTTATTGGAAATGGAATTGCAATAACAATTTATCATGAGGTGTAGAACTTTCTAGAGCTTAATTCTTCTACCTCTCCGCATGATTTACTTGTTTCTCTCCCTCTTGTTTTAATACCTCTCCTTCTTTTGAGTATTTAATTAGCACTTTAAGTCTATCTCCCAAATTACCTGCTGTTCACTCCCACATATTTGCAGATCTTTAAAAGCCTCCTATCTGAGTGATCAAAAGTTATCGGCAGGCGCACAACCCTCATTCTCTTGTAGATTCTGAAGTCTTTTATCACTTTAATGAAGCATATTACTATTCTCAAACGATTTTACCTGGGTAAGTGCTTTCGGTCGGTCAACACAAAGAGTGAACAAGACATAAAACCTCTGAATGCCAATAACAACGTTGCACATTCACCTTTGCGGCAGTATCCACGATTTTTTTGACGGTTAGCCTCAGGGAGTTGTCGGCTCCCACAACCAGACACAGTAGGGATATCGCACTCCCTCCATGCCTTTCCTCGCAATTTTGAAATCCACCAGCGCTGTTATCACCGGAAAAATCCGCAACATTTGCCCCAATGATGGGCGTTTTCAATGTTTTTCTCCTTATAGACTCTCCACAAAATTCTCGCTTCCACGGTGGTAAGATTCCTTCTAAAGATATTCAGGCAACTTGGTAACTTCTATCTTTCTTTCATTTCTGCGAAATAGAGAAGATCTTGTGTAGTAACTGGAGAGAGCCTTCGTCCCTTACTACCAGATTTCCAGGAACACCGCCCGAACACGCTTACGCATATCCCCAGTGGGCCTCGCAATGTTCGCAGGCTCGACAGCGTCACTCTTGTCGGAAAGATAGGCTCTAATGCATGCGCTAGAACGCTATTCCTCTTCGAATAATAATTATCTAATGGGGTTAAAAGCTTTTGTGCCATGACAAAATATAATGTATATTCAAATCCTCTATATTTGAGCTGTCATAATGTTACTCTCTTTCGATAGGGATTCTTGAACACTAGATTTTAAATGTCTATAACGGATCTTCAAGACATGCACCTATGAAAAAATTTCCCCGATCCGTGATATAGATACCAAAAGATCACTAGTAAGGGAGGTATTAAGACATAGCTTGAAATTGGAAAAATCAGGATACGGCCTAAATATATATGTAAAGTTAATATCAAATTCTAAAAAGTTAAACGCAAGCCTTGAGGGGTAAAGGTAAGTCTATACATGATGCGATCGTATTCATTGAGAACAATTAAGCAATTTTGTTCGCGAAGATCCATCTCCTATTGAACATGAAAGATAAAAAAAATTACTAATTAAATGGGAGCCTAAGATATATGCCTGGGGTAATGGTGGCCTTCTGGTGAAACCGACATCGTGGTCTGAAACGACTGTGAAGTGAAGCGCGCGTTACATTTGCGCAGTACTGCAACGAAGGACTTCTTATTGGTTACTTTGTCCTACAATTGGGCGAGTACATGCCCATAGCGGGAACTTAAGAATTTAGGTAGGTGTTAATATTGAACGAGAAGATGGAAATTGGCAAAGCAAATGCAAGGCCCTCATTACCCAATAAGAACTAGAGTTTAGTAGCTAAAAGGTTGGTAGATGATAATAGGCCCCGTCTCACACTGCCTACCTTTTACGTAGTTCTCCAGTGATTAAAACGTCGTCTCTTAGCCTTTGCCACTCGAAAAGAGAGAAACTCGTTTCTACTCAACATGGCTCTTTATTTTCCTCCAGCTTTGCCGCCATTAAAGGAAACGAATGTTTATCCATTCAGCTAAGTATTAGAGCTCAACGATTTAGCGTGTTGCAAAGGTTCTGTATCGACACGTTTCAACTTCTTCTCCTCCTTGAAATTTCGACTGGAGATCACAGTCTACTTGTCGTGTGCATATAAGCTTTCTTATATGATAACGCTCTTCTCTGAGGAAACCACTAGTCGCGCTCTCCTTATGGGTCGGGTCAATCCCACACCCGTGTTTCTTAATGGATAGTAGTTGATCCTCTCATCCTACTTCTGCGCGCGAGTCGTTTCTTAATTCTCATTTCACATACTGAAGCGTCTGCCCCCATATTTTCACACGGACACGCTTTGTCAAATGTTTTTTTTTTTTTGCAAAATTTCCCTTCCGCACTCTTCCTAGTTGATACTTACCGCGCACCTATGTGCATTTCGGCATGCGTCATTCTTAGCTTCTTTTCCTCTCGCTAGATCAAAAACTTTCCTCTACCCTCTTGCGCAAATGCATTCTTCCGTCCACAGCATTCTGACAGCACGAAGTTAAGGCTTTCTCCTTCTCCACAACCAGAAACTTCCAGCATCTCTAGATCTGTCAGAGTTCTCACAGAGTTCAGACTGAACCCTTTCCATAGCACACCCATTTTCATATGTCGTATCAACTGGCCTAACGAACACGTCACATTATCCTTCTTTTTCCTTCCTGCCCACAGGAAAATTGTACAGTGTTTCACAATCCACTTTTGCATTGGTTAAAAAAATTTTTTAAGTGGCACAGGGCCGACCCTTTATTACATTTCCATCAATGTAAAAATAAAGACATATTAGAAAAGGACATTTCAAACATGTCAAGATCTGAAAGCTGTGTTACAACTTTTCATTAAAATAATATCTAAAATGAAAAGTTTGATAACAAATTAAGGGTAAGATCACTAATTGTCAAAAGTTTTTATTGCATATAATCCAATATACAACCCTTTCTCATACAACTTTTGCTTCTCCCTTATCTTCACTACGCAAAATGTTCGAAGCAGAATTGGATCTTCTGTTTACCTTGATAGTTCAATCTTCGTCTCCCTGAAATTTATAATACAAAATAGTCAAAACCTATGCTTTAACAGATGATAAAAGAAAATTTAAAAGTGTTAACAGAATACTACTAGAATTGTATCCACTTGGTTTCTATGAAATGTTTCTGTAATCCACTTAGAACGCACGTTACGAAATTTCTATTTAATTGAACTTTGTTAATTTTTTTCTACAATTTGTTTTTAAAATTTTGGTGAACTAACAGCAGCTCAAAGATCCAGTAAAATTAGATTCGAGGCGGTCTCAGTTGGTAGATAACGTTAAAATTAATTTCAATTGTCTGCAATGTCAGAACACAGAGACAAGATTTTCACTAACAATTTACCCCCAGCGACTCGAACATTTTTCATTAAGACACGATTTTTAATCCATAGTGTCTGTTTCCTTTGCTTCTCCCGATGGTAACCAAATATATCAAGAATTAAAATGCAGCACAAATTACTAACGTTATTACATACATCTTAAGTCTTCAAGTTTATATGCTTAGCACAGAATAGAATTGTTTAGCATCCAGTCGTCTCTTAGTTGCATTAAATTCCTTCTCAAACGAAACTCTCTAATGATCTCCAACGAACTTCTTATTCGTACTACTCTACATTTTTGATCCTATAGTTAAAGAGCATCTTTCAATGAGGGCTAAGTGCGATTTTTTTTCTTTTTCTGTCGAGCATCAATTGTACGAAAATGCTAACTTAATCATTTTCATTCAAATTTCTTTTCTAAAGAGACTCCCTATGAACACAATTTTAACTTTCCTGTTACTTGTGTGGTTGTCTCCTCAATCCACGTTACCCAAGGAATAGCTATAATGCCTTGTACTCCTATTCCAGTTTTGCGCAATAGAGACAACAGCATTCATTGCAAGTATATGTCGTTATCCTTACAGGACGCCCTAAACTCTAGAGCCAGAAAATCAAACTCTACTCACTCGCTCTTCCAATGTCGTAGCTTCAACGTCTCCTGTCCCAAAAGTCAACCCAAACTAATTACCAGTAATATTTTCCTTCTCCACAAGGATGCACATTTGTATCAGATAAATACACTTCAGCGATACTCCTTCGCATTCTTCAATTCTTGTTTGGAATTCAAAAGAGACTTCGTGCAACTCCGCTAAATTTCTCGCACCTGTTATCTACCATTTTCGTCCTAATCGAATGTAACTTCTCAAGACTTCCGGTTGAAATAAGAAACCAGTTAATCCTCCAGTGGGAGTACTTCATTAAACCACCTCTTCAAACTCCTGCAGACAATTGATAGTGTCTTACCCTTTTTCTTTCACTGGGCAGGGAACTCTTTACAAGGTATTTTATCTGTGTAAAGGACTATCAAAGGATGATTTGAGATATCCATTTAGTCCTTTCATAATCAATTTATCTTCAATCTGAAGACTTTCAGATAAATTTTATATCAACTATTTTCTTTCTTCTGTTATTAAAATTTTTTTTCTCGTTCACGTGAGGAGTTAGATGTATTTCAAATATGTCAAGAAGTCCGACTTTAATTAAATTGTATTATTTGTTCTCGAGAGTATCTGTAGTTTATTTGTTCATATCAAAGAATCGGAGGTAAAGAAGGTAATCGCCCTCTCTTGTCAACCCCTCTCGGACCCCCAAAAGTAATTCCTTTAGATTTCCCAAAATCATTCTTTTCTTTAGCAATGGTACCGATAAGTTGTTTTATAAATCAGTTTCCTCTTAGTGATTTTCTGGTAAGTCTATATTTGTTTTATTTTTACTTTTATTCTTCCACACGACTTTTACATTTCTGGTCGTAAATATTTAGTTTATGACAGGTTTTGGGTATGATAGAAATCTTCGTCCACAAAAATTCTCATTGGAATATTTGATTTTTTTTCGTGCCATAATCTTTTTATTTTGTTTAAGAATTTTTTAGAGTTTTATTTTCTTTATTCGTATTTGATATATATATTGATGTACTTTAAGAGGTTTGTCCGTACACGAGTAAGACTAGATCAACGTTGAACAAACTAAATTTTTTTTAAATATTTTTGTCCTTGTGTGTTTTAAGTGTATATTGGCACTAACCTTCGTCTAACGTATCGTATTGTCCAAGTAAAATAAATTCAATTTTTTTTTTTTTCAAATTACTGATGTAGATTGTTCTTCCCTTCTGGTTACGCTGACCTAGATCGCATCTTTCAAGATTTTTATCCTAAATTTTAATGTGGAAAGTTTCTTTTTGTGGTGAATGGACTTTCGCTGGTCCTTTAAGCTTTTGTGATATACGCGGATAGAATGACCTCTAGTCTTAAGTGTGAGGCCCTAAATTCTACTAGCCATAAGAATGATAAGTAAGCAAAGAAATACATAATAATATAAATAAAGAGTTATAGAACACAAAATCAATATAAGAATAATATAATAGATAATAATAATAAAGTACATACGAATAAAGCAATAATATAATATATAATAATAAGTAATAATAATAAGTAATAATCAAAATAAAATAATAATAATAATAATTATAATAATAATAAAAGTCAGCAGAAATACTAAATAGCAATAAGGACAACAATATTAATAATAATAATCCTAAATGGGAAAACTTTTATTAATTTACTCAATCTTGTTTCTTTGCTTGGAAATTTTTTAATTGTTTGCACCGCCTTTTTAAACAATCTGATTGTGCCCCGAGGAATATTCGTAACTGTTTTTTGTCTTCCCATTTTTGTTTTTTTAAGCGACCTCCCCCACTTTTGTTTTATGAATATTAAATACACTGCCAGCTGTTGGAATTCGCAATTTTACTACACTACCGGATCTACTTTACCCGTTTACATGAGTTTTTTTTATTAGCAATTTGTATACATAGTGGCTCCATTTCATTAAATAAATTCTTTGTATATGCATTAGGGGAAATATTTCATAGATTTATTTTTCATTTTAATTTTAAAAACGCTAAGTGTCAGTTCTTTATAGAAAATGTTAATTTACTTTTTATTGTTTTTTTTGACAGATATGCACATTTCAAGTGTACTTTTTTTTTTTTGAAGAAAAACGGACAACGTTTAAATTTTAAAATGCTAAATTGTCAATATACTTTTTCGTTAACTGTCTTTGTTTGTGTGGTCTGACTTTTGAATCTAGGTAATGATAGCTTAGGTTGTTTATTTTATAAAGTTGAACATTTGCTGAAAATAGTTTACTGCTGAAATAATTCACGGTATAGAAAGCTTAACTTATTTTTTTTGTCTGCCCAAACAGTTGAATTTTTTATTTATTATTTTTATTTTGGTTTAGGCACCTATTCCGGGATATATGTATTGCGACCTATACGGCTGTGTGATTACACCCATTGTGGATCTTTTTGAAGACAGTTTGAAACATTTTGAAATTATTGGTAAATCTTAAAATAAAGTGAAGCAGCAGATAGCGAATTTGATTTACAAGAGCCTTGAACTTAAATATCGCCCACAAGAATTAATTTTTAGGGCGAAATATATATATAATAGTATATCATATAATATTAAGTATATATATATTATAGTATATAGTATATATAGTATATAGTATATGATATATATATATATAGTATATATATATATATATATTATATAAGTATATATATATATATATATATATATAATATATATATATGATAATTATATATATAGTACCGTATATATATAGTAGTATATATAATCTATAATATTATATAATATAGTATATATATAATATATATTAATATATATAGTATATAATAGTAAGTTAATAGTATATATATATATATTATTATTATACTATATCTATATATATATATATATAAGTAGTATATATATTATTGATAAAACTAGTAAATGAGTTAAAGGCCCATTTTTTCATAAATCGTGTGCAAAGAAAATCTGGAAAAACCCAACGAATCCCAGGGTTTTTTCTGGAGAAAAAGAACGAAAAAACGCCTGGGTAAAGTTGCGGCTTTTCTTTCGAAAAAAAGACATTTTTGGCAAACCCTGGTTCTGGAAGGAAAGGCGGGAAAGGTAAGAATGGGAGAATAAGCGAAACTGCCATAGAGAATAATGATAGGATGGTGCTTTGTGTAACTGATCGAAAATGGATGTGAGGGGAGTGTGGAAGAGGAACCCTTCGAAAAATCTGCCAGCAATATTGAACAGTGAATGGAAGAGGTGATAGTGACATGTGTGTGGGTTTGATAGTGCAAGAAGGATGGTATTGTGGGATGCAGGTTTTAGTAACGGAGGAGGTGAAGTGGGTAGAGTGGAGAAAGTTGAGAGACGAATGGCTAATATCGTGCAGTAGATAGATGAAATCTATGGTGGAAAAATGATGGCAAGAAACGGAGGGGGAGATGGTGATGATTGGATTTGGAAGTTGTGTTAATGAAAGACCGTTTATGGAGGGGTATATGTTCCAACGGAATTTGAGGAGAGCATAAATAGTACCTTTACATAAGGGTAAGGAGAAAAGGGGAACTGCGTAGAAATTATAGGGGGAATAAGTTTATTGACGTGTTGTAGGGAAGGTATATGGCTGGTATTGTTTGGGTCAAAAGAGTACGTCGAGCTGACTGAAGGCTTGATGGTGAAGAAGAGGTGCGTTTAGGGGAGTGGTAGAGGATGTGTGGATCATAATTTTTTTCCATTGCAACAAATGATTGAGAAATGAGGGAGACAGAATAATGTTGTATTTAGGGTTTTTATCGGAATTATGGCACAGGCGTATATAGTGTAATAGGGAAGTTTATGGCAGTGGTTAGTCGATCTATGCGTTTGGTGGTAGGGCTTCTGAGATGGACTGCAAAAAGTATGTATGACGATAGTTGAAGCGTGTGGTACGAGATGAAGTGGTGTCAATGTGTACTTGGATGAAGGATTAATAGGCGGAGTGAGAAGGGTGTGTGTTGTCTCCTGTGGTTATTCACATTTGTATATGGATGGGGTTTATGAAGAGAAGTTCGAGGTGGGGTGCAAGGAAGATAGTGTTACGAAGGATGGAGAATGAAGATGAGTGCGAAGGTGCCTACGTATGTAAAGTGCGGATGATTTGGTGTCTGTGTGGCGAATCTGAAGGAGAGTTTGAGAGGAGGATTGGTTAGAGAGATTTGGCAGGGGTAGATGTAAGAAGAGGGGTTGAAAGTAACCGTAATTAAGAGGTAAGGTTGTGGTGTGTAGTGAGGACAGGTCGTCAGTTGAGATTATGTTAGATGGGAGCCCTGTGAACAAGTGTCCTGGAGTTTACAAGTATTTAGGGGATATGTGTTGCGATGAGAAGGGACGGATGATTGCAGGAGTGTGTAGGAAAAAGTTGGTGAATGGCAGAAGGTGTCGTTAAATCGTCATGGAAAGTACGCGATTGAAGGGTCTTGGAGTCGGCGCTAGGGTCTTCTACATGAGGGTTGATTTGTTACCTGTTGTGTATTGTATATTAGTGAGACTGTGGTGTTTGGGAAGAATATGATAAAGTTCAATGTGGCTTCAGATGGGACAATCGTAGGGGGCAATGCAGGTGTGAGAAGATTGTAAAATGAGGAATGAACGTATTAAGAGAGTGGTGTGGTGGTGTGAGAAGGGGTAAATGAGAGAATAAATGAAAGTATGTTGAGCATGGTTTGGTCATATGGAAAGGATGAATGATTAGGTCCGTTGGTTAAGCCGGATGGTATAGTGGGTGAGCTGTTTTGGGAGACCGACCGCGTGGGAGACCGAAGAGAAAGTGGGGTGAATCAGTAAACCAGGAATGTCCTGAAGGAGAGAAATGTGATGGGTCGGCAAAGGCGAGAATAGAGGTGCATGATAGGAGAGACATGCGGGGTTTTTATGTTTGGGGGCATGGTTTGTCTGGCCGCACGCTGGGCCAGGGGGAAATTGGAACTCTTAATTGACGATGTTACCCTAGTGAGGGGTCGCGTCCGCGATCGCATGAAGCTTCTAGGGTGATTTTCTGGTCTGTGACGAGTTCTCACTAAGTTAATGGTACAGAGGGGGCGGTAAGGCTGGGGCTTTCTTTTTGTTTCTTTTCGTCATGTTCTTCTACTGCTTTTCTTTTTCTATGCTCGCGCACCTTAACTCCCATTCTTGGGAAATAAAAGGAAAGAGAAGAAGAAGATATATATAGCTATAGTATATGATATATAATATAGTATATATATATATATTTATATTATATAGTCTAGTATGATTATATATTATAATATAATATATAGTATATATCATATATTATATTATATATATATACTTAGATATATGATGTTATTATAATATATATTATAATATTAGGCTTTGTTCCTCTATTTCACCGTAGCTAATTATTGTTTCCTTAGCCTTCTAAACATGGGACTGCTGCTTGGTTTTAGCTTCATTTGCCTGAGCAAGTTTCCCTCACCGTTTGTATCATCAAATAATTCCTATAATATATTATATATATATATATATATAATGATATGATACTATAGTATAGTATATATATTATATTATATAATATATATATAATTTATAGTATATATATAGTATTATATTATATATATAGTATATATATATATATGTAATATAGATATATAATATTAGTATATATATTATAATAGATATATAGTATTATAAATATATATATATTATGATAAAGTTATATATATCTATATTATAATATATATATATAATATTATGCATATATATATATAAGGAGGCAGAGGGAGAGTACACGCATACCTCGAAGTAGTTGAAATTACCGCTCCCATTTTTTAGATGGTGCAAGCTGTTTCTCTTTTGCGTTCATGATCTGTACAACGACGTGCATTCCTCCAGGCAACATTTACTAAAACCATTTATGCCACCATCATATGACACATGATTAAAGTACAGCACCCCACTTCTAGATAGCACCTTACAGGACATCCCTACTACTCGCATAATCCTTGGTGTGCGGGGGGAAGAGAAGAATTGGCCCACACCGTAATGTCCCCTGGTGGTCGTAGAATCGACTAAGGCGGTGGTGTTGGGTTGGCTGCCCACGTACCACTATCCTTGCTGAGGAATGCTGATGAAAGCCTCGGAGATGGTCGTGTTCGCCGTAAACGACCTTTAATCATTTCGGGCGAAAATTTGTATGAATCGTATGGGTACCTGGAATGTCAAGAGGAATAACATTGTTGAGGAGAAGAGGAGAAGATGGATGGATGTTATTAGAAAGGGCAAATTGTTGATTTGCTCGCTGTGACTCGAACAAAGAAAGATGAAGGGAAAAGGTGAAATTGAGTGGTGTGTGTGTGAAATGTGTGCGTGCTGGCGTGGGAGAGAATGAGAGAGGGGAGAGAGACGGAGTTGCAATTTTGATAGGAGTGACCTGGTGTACAAGCTATGGTAACTTTGTTGTGCTGTCGAGCCTAGAATTTCTAATGGTTAAATTTTAAGTTTGAAAAAAGGTCAAGGTTATGTGTGGTTGGTGACGCTATGGTCCATGCTTGGAGGGAAACGTTGGAGGAGATAGCGATTTTTTGGGATAATCTGAATGATGCTCTGGCTAAGGGTGAAGTAGGAGCTTCAGATTGATGATGTTGGGAGTATATTGAGATGGTTGGATAGGTGATGCAAAAAGGGATTGGTATGACAGGTGGTTTTGGGGTGGCCGAGGAAATGAGAATGGTAGGAGAGGGATTGATTTCTGTGTATAGAGTAGGTGTAGGTAGTAATACTTTCTTTAAACACAAGCATATCCATAAGTATACCTAGAGGTTGGTAGGTAGGGTAGAGTGGTATCGAAGTGAAAAGGTATGATTGATTTTGTGTGTGGTAAAGAATAAAGTTGATATGTGTTGGAGTGTTAAATCATGAGGGGTTTAGGAAATGGGTTATCGGATCATTATGTGTTCTATGTAAATAAGTAGTGGGGCTTGGATGGAGGAGAAGGTGATACGAAAGTGAAGTAGGTAAAATTAAGAGTGCAGAAGTTAAGTGAGCAAGACAAAAGGATAAGTATGTAAGAGCCTCGCTAGTAAATCGGTTGAATGTGAACAAGTTTGATACTGAACAAATCTGGGGGCAAAATGAAGGAAGCAGATGTGTTAGTAGTGCAAGAGGCAAGTGTGTTGGATGTGCTAAAGGTTAGGAAGTAGGATGTTAACAGCGTAAGGTGGAGATGAAGAGGTGATGAAAGCGGGTTAAAGGAAAAAGGAAGCGTGGTTGAGTGTACTAAAAGCAAATGATAAAGTTTCAAAAGAACGATGCTTGGAATTATATAGCAGGAGGAAAAAAGAAATACTAAGAAGTGCATACGTAGGAGAAAACAAGAGGTAATGAACAGTTTGGAGGAGGTGAATGAGGGCCATACAAGGGAATAGGGACGCTCTCTGAAGGAAGCG
>JABUQX010023840.1:0-30000 GCA_015478945.1 Trachelipus rathkii | reverse complement strand
AAAATAATAATATAAATAATAATAATAGATAATAATAATAATAATAATAATAATAATAATAATAATATAATAATAATAATAATAAAAAAAAAAAAAAAAAATTAATAATAATAATAATAAATTTATTATAATAATGTAATAATAATAATAATAATAATAATAATAATACTGTTCAATAAAAAACTAATAATAATAATAATAATAATGTATAATAATAATAATAGATATTAGTAATAATAATGAATAATATTAATTATAATAAATAATAATAATAATAAAAATCAAATAATAATATAATAATAATAATAATAATAATAATAATAATAATAATAATAAATAATAATAATTAATAATAATAATAATAATAATAATAATAATAATAATAATAATAATAATAATAATAGTAATAATAATAATAATAAAATAATAATAATAATAATAATAATAATAATAATAAAATAATAATAATAATGAAATAAAATAAAAGTTAGAACTATCAATATATAATAAGTTAATAATAATAGGAAATAATATAATAATAATAATAATAATAATAATAATAATCATAATATAATAATAATCATATAATAATAATAATAATAATAATTACATAATAATATAAAATAATAATTAATAATTATTATAATAAATAACAATATTAATGATAATAATAATAGTTGTTATAATAAATAATAATAATTAATTAATAATATAATAATAATAAATAATAATAATAATAAAATTAATAATAATAATAATAATACATAATAATAATAATAATAACAATAATAATATAATCTAATAATAATAATAATAATAATAATAATAATCTAAGTAATATAAATAATTAATAATAATAATAAATTATATTAATGAATAATAATAATAATAATAATAATAATAATAATAATAATAATAATAATAAAATAATAATGGAATAATTGTAATAATAATCACAATAATAATAATATAATTAATTAATAAAATTTGTTTTAAAATGTCAAATAATTAGATTAATAATAATAATAATAATAATAGTAATAATAAATAAATAATAGTAATAATAATAATCAAAAATAAATAATAATAATTAACTTAATTTTAAAAATTTAAAATTTTAATCAATAAAAAAAAAAATTTTTTTTATAATTAATTTAAAATTAAAATTAGAAAAATTAATAATACTAATCACCATGTATAATAATTAGTGTATAACACTAGTGCTCCTTAACTAATAAATATTAATAAAATATTCATAAAGTAGTAATAATTAGCTTCAATAATAATTTACAACAACACATTATAATTTACAAACATTACTATAATTAACAATCTACCACAATTTATAATTCATTAAAAATAATAATAATAATAATAATTTAATAATAATAATGATAATAATAATAGTAATAATATAAATAATAATAATATTAATAAATAAATAATAATAATAATAATAATAATAATAATAATAATAATAATAATAATAATAATAATTAATATAATAATAATAATAATAATAAATAATAATAATAATATAATAATAATAATAATATAATATGAGTAATATTAATAATAACAATAATTAATAATAAATAATAATATTAATAATAATAATAATAATACATAATAATAATAATAATATTAATAATAATAATAATAATAATAATAATAATAATAATAATAATAATAATAATAATAATAATAATATAATAATAATAATAATGATAATAATAATAATAATAATAATAATAATAATAATAATAATATAGTAATAATAATAGTAATAATAATAAATAATAAAATAATTAATAATAATATAATAATAATAATAATAATAAGTAATATAATGGTAGTTTCCAGTTTTTAACGTAGGTAAAATTGTTGAGTTAGTATTTATTAATATTTATTTAGATTAATACTTTTTAATTTTTTTAGCAAAAGATTTGGTAGAGTTTTCGTTTTATGTCTTGTGGCATTGAGTTGTTAAGTTAGCTGCTCTGTAGCTTACACTATTGAGGGCCTTCTTTTAGTCTACAGAAGGGGTGGGTTTATGTAGTATTATTCTTAGATTTATTTTGATTTGCTTCGCGGCTTGCTTGTTTTGATATGAAAAATTTGCTTAGCAAGAAGTCACATGCGTTGTTATGGATGATTTTATGTATCTCTTTCAGAAGTGACTGTATTTAGCTAAGTCTGTTAAACTCGTGCAAATATGCGGTTTAGGCTTTTTGAATTAATGGTTGTTTTATGGCTCGTAAAAGTCTTATGTATTATACTAATGAGGCGAAATAAATCGCTTTTTGGTTACAATTACAGGGTGGATTACTGAGTTACTTGTGGTTCCGTAGGATAGGCCAAGACAGTTAAAGTAAGTGGTGGTGAATTAGTGCATAGTATATTTTTCTAAAAATGGAAAGAGGTACAATATTTTTTTAATTTTATTAGCATATACATGTATCTCGACAATCTTGCTAACTAGGCTGTTAATATGTTCTTTAAATGTCAGCTTTTCATCGATTGTTATTCCAGTATTTTAGCATTTGCAGCCCTATTCAGTTCTACATTTTAACTTTTAATATTTAAAATCGTTAGATTTGTTTCTGTGCTAAAAATATGTAAATGTTCTTACATTAAATCTTAAAGATTAGCTTATTAGCATCTATCCATGTTGTGATCTTATTTTGTTAATGTGTCTACTGCTTTACGAGATAGAGACTCGGTATCTTTGTCATTTATTAATATGGAAGTATCGTCAGCAAATGATACTGAAAAAGCGTCATGAGAGTTGAACAGATCATTTGTATATAGAGTAAATAGAAACGTTCCAAGAATTGAGCCCTGGGGTACTCCGGTTGATGTTTGAAGCGTGGCTGAATTATTTCATTTAGTTCTTACGTATTGAGATCTCTCAAATTTAAGTAGCTTTTAGAAACCATTGTAAGTTTGTTTCCCTCAAACAAACCCATTTTGTTTCATTTACTTAGTAGTATGTCATGGTCAATCATGTCAAAAGCTTTTGTGAAATCTAATAATAAAAGCAGGGAGGAGTCTTTATTTTCTATATTTCTGTAAAGTTTTTCGGTTAAGCAAATAAGGACATTAGAAGTTGAGCGTCCTTTCTAAATCCAAATTGTGAATCACTGAGAATGTTGTTATGATATAAAATATTCTGTTAACTGATTGAAAATTATTTTTTCAAATATTTTACTAATCGTATTTGTGATAGCTATTGGTCTGTAATTTTTTGCTAGGGATAGATCTCTTTTTTTAGGTATAGGGATCACTTTTGCTGTTTTGAAAATATTTGGAAAAACTCCTGTCAAAAATGACTCATTGAACAAGTGTTTTAAAGGGGTGGCTATTTTGTTGGCAGCAAGTTTGAGGATGTGGTTGGGGATAGTATGAACATCACATTTTTTGTTTTTTAATCCGGCGATTACCTTTTTTATCTCAAAGTCTGTGATGTGGATAAAGGAGAAATGAGACTCGTAGTCGGGGAGAAAAGTTTCAAATGATGTTCGACTAGGGGGTTTGTCTCTCATGATTTGTTTACCGGCGTTTTACACAAGTACTCGTTTTAAGTCCGTTCTCGCGTATCATTCTTTTGGTCAGCATTTTAACTAGATTATTTATTTCAGCCTTTATATACATATGTGATTCTTTTTTTATTATTGCTGATTAATCTTATTGATTAAACCCCAAGTAGCTTTCGAGTCTTTGTAGCAATCTTGGAATTTACTAGTGTAGTGTTTTCTCTTTGCTTTCTTAAGAAATGAGATATAAAAAAAGAAAAGAAAGTAATTAACTAGGAATTGACAAAATGATTGTCATATTTCAATTCTAAAAGCCATCAATATACTAAACTATTTAAATTAACGATAAATATTACGTTTCATAGTGTGACAAATTTTTACTTATCCCATCAACGAGAATAAAATAGCAGGGCTGCGGAGTCGGAGTCGGAGTCGTGGAGTCGGAGTCGTGGAGTCGTGCAATTTTCCAGGAGTCGGAGTCGGAGTCGGAGTTGAAAATTCTGTGCAAGTGGAGTCGGAGTCGGAGTCGGAGTCGAAAATTCCTGTGTAAGGGGAGTCGGAGTCGAAAATTATATAAAAATTATTATTATTATTATTATTATTATATTATTATTATTATTATTATTATTATTATATTATTATTATATTATTATTATTATTATTATTATTATTATTTTATTACTTATTTATTTATTATTATTATTATTGAAACTGAAAGTTTTGAAAATGTTATTTTTAAAAATGGCTGTTTTATAATAAAAATAAAAATATTTTGCATTATAATTGGTTATACATTTGTTTCCGAAACTGAAATATATTTGTTTGTCATGTGTTGCGCTGCGCCTGCATCTTTATGTCTTTACTATAGATGTAGCGGATGGTGATTTTTGACTATCCGCGGATACGGATAGTAAAAATCACTATCCGCGGATTGAGGATGCGGATTTTAGAGTCTTATATATATATATATATATATATATATATATATATATATATAAAGTCTATAGCCACAAGATACTTATATATATATATATATATATATAAGGAAGGTTGGAAGTTTCGTAGCTCTCAGGACAAGGGAAGATTTTCTTCGCATGGTTATAGCGACAGAGCTGAGCAACCTGGTCCTTATCCTTTGCTTGTATTAATCTTGGTATCAGTGTTAGATCTTATGCGCTAGATGCAGATCTTCTTGGAGACCTCTGGTGTGAACGAGTTTAAGTCTAATGAAAGAGATTGCTATTCTACTGGAAAAGGCGAAAACACTAACCTGGAGAGTATTAACACAGAGGTACTTGCATCCTAACAAATTGCTAAAAAGGAATGGTTTTCTAAAATGCTCTAGGTTTAAGAGTTTCGGGAAAAGATGCTGGTCCAACTGACAGGGTGAAAGCTCTTCCTGGGGTTGTTATAATATATATATATTATATATATATATATATATATATATATAATATATATATATATATATATATATATATACTTATATATATATATATATATACTAATATATATATATTATATATATAATAATATATATATATATATATACATACCTGTGTTACGAGATTGCGAGAAGATATGCGACCCAACTCTTATTGCACCCCACAATCTCTTCCCAGGCCTCACCATTTTGCTTAAGAAAGGTTATATATAAATTAATACTTGAAATTAATAATTCTTCAATTATGATAAAAAAACTAAAGCTGTCTGCATCCCTTAAGGGAGAGTTTGCGTTCTCTTTTTGTAAATAGAGATCTGTTTATCGCAAAAAGATGCATCGAATGGTAAACTGTATTGAAAAGGGCATGCTACAGTATTCACCTGCCGAGGTTCTGCAGACGTGAAAAACTTTTTACACATTATCACGCCTTATTATATTGATCTTTATCCGATTCCAAGAGTTTTTCGCTTTTGATAATCTTCGAATCAATGACAATCCGACGCTGTCCTTTGACACCTCGCTGACAAGAACTCGTTCATCGCTGCTAGAAGCCAAAAGAACGTTTATGGATTCTGCAATGGTATTCACTAACAGATGTAATTGTTGTGTCTGTTTCTGGAATCTTTTCCTTTTTATTGGCTGGTGAAATTTCTGGCTTTTAGCAGCATGGTCATCACAGCATACTAACTCTCTCTCTCTCTGAAACACACGTGGTTCAAGAAATTTGGTTTGTATCTAGGATCCAGAAAAGTTACTATTGCAGATGCGTAATCGTTTGCAGATTTTGAAATCTATTATCTATCTCCAGCTTGAGTGTTTCTGTCACCTTTGAAATTCCCTTACTTTTAATAGCAGCATTTAGCCCAGCTTTCATCGCTTGCAATAACTAGAGGAATCTCCTCTGGCAAACAAGATTTTTCTGAGATAATAGTCTTAGTTACCTTTTCAAACCGTTTAAGAAGAGTAATACAATTACCTAAAATCGTAATATCATCAACCTGCTCAAGCCTTTCAACTTGTGTTTTGTTCGAAAGCATAAGGGGAGAAAGCTTCATTTATTCTCCCATCAACTCAAGCAGTACCAACTACTATTCCAACGAGTCTTGAACATCTTGCGTTACAGAAAGTTGAGGAATATTTTAGTCTTCATAAATTTCCATAAAAAGAATTACTATCCGCTCTGCAAAAAAATTCATTGCGGATCTGCGAATGCAAATGCGATGCGCGGTAGAGATAAATATGCGGATGCGGATATCTGCTTCACCTCTAGTCTTTACGGTATTTTACCGTATAGCATTTGGAGATTAGATTCATTGGAAAAGTGGTATATTTTTTTATCTCAAAAGCACAGCGAAAAAAAAAAATAGTTGAAACCAAAAAAATGTTTTATTGTCACTTT
Organism: Trachelipus rathkii; assembly: GCA_015478945.1. Classification (NCBI taxonomy): domain Eukaryota; kingdom Metazoa; phylum Arthropoda; class Malacostraca; order Isopoda; family Trachelipodidae; genus Trachelipus; species Trachelipus rathkii. The sequence goes on along the minus strand of JABUQX010023840.1, from coordinate 23,621 downwards.
GTAAGCACTAAGCTGAGTCTGAGTCGAAATTTTGAATTTGACTGCTGGAGTCGGAGTCGGGGAGTCGGAGTCGGGAGTCGGAGTCGAGTGAAAATTTTTGTTTATAGTGGCCAGTCGGTAGCCGAAATTTTGTTTAAATGGAGTCGGAAGTCGGAGCTCGGGAGTTCGTGATAGTCGGAGTCGAAAATCCAAATTTGAATTTAAGGAGTCGGAGTCGGATGTCGGAGTCGAAAAATTTATTTTACGACTCCGCAGCCCTGTAAAATAGTATAAAAATAGCTATGAAATAGTAACAGTAAATAGCAAAAAATGTATAAATATGTGATTTTTCTGTATAATATATATATCATATATATTATACTATATATATATAATTATATATAGTGAGATATATTATATTAAATAATATATATATATACTATAATATATATATATATATATATATATATATATCTTATATATATATAGTACATATATATTATATATATATATATATATATTATTTTATATATAATATATAATAATTACTAAATATACTACGTGCCTACAGTCTGAAAATCGATCCAGGCGCCTGCTTCATAGTCCTACACACCTATCACTCGACAGTAGCGCTTCTGTTCTCTCTCAAATACCAGATCTTTAACTACAGATAAATCAACAGAGGTATACGACTTACCCACGGATACCTGACAGCAGAACTCCCGAACTAAGATCTGATACGGTAGTGGGTTGATATATATATAATATATATATAATAATATAGTATATATAATATATATTATATATATAATTAATGTATATATATATATATAATATATATATATACTTATATATATATATAATATATAATAATATATTATATTATATATAGAGAGAGAGAGAGATTCGAGAGTAGAGAGAGAGAGAGAGAGAGAGAGAGAGAGGCTGTGCGAAACTTTTTCCCCATTTTACAGCTTCTCAAATTTCTTCTTATTTCCTTTTAGCAACTCAAAGCCCATTGAAATAAAAGGAAAGGAAGTTCCATTCCAACGTATATTTATTCTGAAAACCTTATCCCAATCTTCTTATAAAAAAAAAATTCTTGTTATTTTTTGGCTTATTTGTTCTTTTTTTATGCTTTCATACTCGAAAGTTTTTCAATCCTTTTTCTCATCGCAAAAGTAGCAAAATACTGAGAATCGGATTGACAACTCCTTCAACTTTTACAATAGTATTATATATATATATATATAATATATCATATATATATATATATATATATATATATATATATATATATATATTAATATTATATATATATATATATATATAATATATATATATATATCAGAGGCAACTCCTACACTCGTGCTACTGTGCTTAGCACAAGTTAACATTATAGAAACGATCGTCGGTTACATATTTCATTAAAGTTACATAAAATTCTCTTTTTTTTCGAAAATTGGTCAAATAAATGAAAATATATACTATATATAAGAGATTATACAAAACTGAACAACAAATGTAAGAATAATCGGCATTAAATAAATCTTTAAATCTATTAAAAATGGTAAAGTTTCATGCTCAAATCGAATAGAGGGAGCGATGCGTTGTCTTGCGGAATTTAGAGTGATTAAATTTTTATAAATACTGTGATAAAGGAAATGAGTATGTTTCTTTTACTAAGTGATGATAAATAAAACAGTTTGTATAACAAAGAAATTTAATAAAAGTAAATAAAATAATAAAGAAATTAATAAAATACCTAAGAATAATGGAAGAAAAAAATAACTTGTAATATTACAGTTAACCATGGAATCAACCTTAAATTAAGGAAAACTTTCAAGATAGGGATAACTCAGTATGTAATTATATAATTAATATATATATATATATATATATATATATATATATATATGATATTATAATATATAATAATATATATAGTGAGTGTAGAGGTGTGGCTATATATATATATATATAATATTATTATGAGTAGTGAGTGAGCGTGAGCTGTGGTAGTTGGATACAGGGGATAATTAAAAGAAAGTTACTCTTATCTTTATTTAGGCTAATTATTAATTGGGGGCACAAACGAATGTCAATAGCTAAAATCGATTAATAATATATCGAGCAATTAGTTCTCTCTTAATAGAATAATAATGAGGCGGTCATTCATTATAATGGCACTTTATAACCCTTTCTTCTGTAATTTAGGGTTCAAATTAATTAAACACTCGATTCACAGTTTATAACAAGATTTCTAAAAGGTTAACACAACAATATTATTCAGTTAAAACCTAATTTTCCGGCTTTGACAGTGCCGGTCTTTTAACACATCCCTCTTCTTGTGCTATGGGAATCTAACTGTCCTCTCCCTCTGAAATTTCCTCCTCCTCGGCACCTCCCTAAGCGTCACCCTTCCGCGACTCACTCTTACATTATTTGAAAGTGCCACACAAAAAGAATTGTGAGTTTTTTTCTTACACAACAAAAATAAGTTTAAGTTTGGTGTACAGGAAACCCCTTTTGAGTAGTGTTTACAGGTGTATAGCAGGTATACATAGCTATAGTGAGAGTAGGAAATCCTACTCTCACATGTGGTGATTTTCGGAGTGAGGGAATCGCTTGAAAGAATCAAGCGATTTCCCCTTGGCCCCTCAATCACAGTGGTCCAGGAAAACAAAAAAAGTTTTTTTTTCTTTTTTTTGAGGGGTAATTTGACACTATTATAAAGAAATACAAAATTCTACTTCTACAATACACCATTATAAAATATATAGGCAGACCTCCTTAATCCCCGCCAGACGGTTGACTATTTCAACTCATCTATTGCAAACCCTCCTACCGTGACATTTTTGCAAAGAATTCGTGAGAGTTTATTCATAGTCATTATATACGGATGGTGCATGCGTCTTTGTCATAGTATTAAAAGAAGAGATAAAGAAAGATAAGGATCTCTTTCAATTATAATACTGTTCATTAAACTTGCATTCAGAAATAAGAAGCCCCCCCTTTTTTTTTTTTTTTATTTTTACTCCTTATTTTTTTTCTTGGTTCCAGCGCTCCCCTTCGGTAATATGGTATGTATAAGAGTTCTACGTTTCTTAAATTGCTCTAGGCTCTTTCCAGCTTTTAAAGATTAAACATTATTATGTTTTCATCCTTATATACTCCATAAAGGTGCTGGAGTATCTTTGCCAGGTTTCCCCACATTGATCTGTTGATTTCTTTCTAATACGAACCTTGCCTTGTTTAGATCTTTGAATACATTCACATTTTGTAATTTTTATATTACTTTTGTAATTGAGATTGAAATCTGTGAAGTAGATCTCAATTCTTCAAAAAAGCACATTTGGCTGACCGTGGCCACTCAGTGCCTCCTTCTGTAATAGCTTCCTGGCACTGGATGAATTTTGGGAAACTGAACATGAGCACAGCTGGAGTGACCCCTTGCTCATTCAAATGGGTTAATTCCAAACAATACCAGGCACCAGGAGCAAGATTCCAGGCTATTTAACCCTATCAGACACCATCGTTACCAACACCTCAGTGTCTACTATGAATGCCGAATTTTAATCCACTAGGCGTTCAGTTTGGTGAGTTAGCCGTTGTCACGTATATCGATGATTGAGTAGTTACCCACACGTCATTAGAACAGGTATGTTTAGCCAGTGAATTGGCTCACCCGATCTGATAGCGACGAGTCTTTTTATCGAAACCACAGAACGGAAAATTTCCGCTTCACTAATAATACATTTATATACCAGTAGTTGATCCGCCGCCGGGCCTAAGAGAGGAGTCGTAAGTATATACAAACTGTCGATAAAACAAGCAGATAATTGAACCCATACTATACGGTAGTTTTAACAAGTCACATGATAAGTGATGCTCGAGACTCTATGATAACTCCTAATCTACCAACTTCTGGAGATAATTCTTCCTAACGCTTGTTTTCGACAGACATCAAACTCATGAATTTCTCACTCACCCTATGACATAATTCTTGAAGGACGAAACTGCCCTTAGAACAGTCAAAGTCCTTTTAATTCCCCAAATGATTTGTATTATTTATTTTTCTTATGACATCATTAATCTCTTCTTTCTGTATTAAGATCCTAGAAGTATGCCTGTAGAAATGTCGACCTGCCAAAGGACAGCTCCTATGCCGATGGATGACTTGTAACAGTCTATTCAATCCGCTATTTCGCTCCTTTAGTCAAAGTCCTAATACAAACCATCAATTTCTTGTTCGATAAGTATTTCTCTGAATCTATAAACCCTCTTGAAGTCTTCTCGTGTATCCGCTTAACGCCTTTTTTACTGGTACATATCGTATTTATTACGAATTATCAAAGCATTTAATCAGTCTGTACTATAAATATTATTGCACTATTATTATTACATATTTATTATTATTATTTATAGTACGCCAGCAAATCCCGTTTCTTTGAGTTCAATTATTTAAAAATGACATTTATATCAATAAAATTTAGAGAATTTAAATCATCAAGCTCCTCCCCCAAACGCAATGTTTCCATTGGTATTTAATTCGTATATGAATGGGGCATGCCCACTCTCCATTTTCTAAACAAGCTATTTGCCATTGAAATTAGCTTCCATAATTTTATCTCTTTCGTTAGCCAATTCTTTTAAAAATTATTTGCTATATTATTAAATTTATATTTTTTATTTATATTTCAACTGTCAAAATTTGCATATAGAGCTCAGTAAAACTTCATTTCTCCACGAATATATGCACGTGCGTAGCACTCTTTTTGTTAAGGTGTGATATCCCTATTGCTAGGTATAGGATCTTGACTTTCCATTGGCAATTAAGTAAGCATATTTTTGCCAAGTGTTGCTGACGCACAGCAGGCTTGCTTTACCTGAGTAAGTGCCACCTCCCACTCAGTCAATTACGGTACTTGTAAAGTGCGGAAGGACTTTCGCCTGATTACCATCTCTCCCATTAGAGCAAATTGGCTCTCGTGAGCTCCCGCATTACCTTTTATGTAACAGTAGTGCAACTCAGTTTTTCATCGGGAAAAGTATAACAAGGATGGCGTATTACCATCGCGCTTTTGCTTGTCCCTAATGCTCGCTCAGTCTCCAATCCGCTATAAAATTTCTCAGTGAAGTAGTTTGCTCTTTCAACAATTGTCAACTGGTTATAGCAGTAATAAATTGGCGCATCCAGCTATGTTAATTCGGCAGAAGTATATACAGCTAGAAATGCCCTAGACTGTAATGATAGTTGGTGGTTTTGCAACATATATGATGATCGATCTTTCCTGGCTAGGTCTGAATCTTCTCGATAAGTTGAACCTATAGTAAAGTCTAATCTCTGACGGCCAGCAAACAATTTCTGGAGTCATAAAATCTCATATCCTTCAATCTTCCAAACACCTTCTCCATATGTTACAACGTTCTTCGAAGAGAGAACTAGATTCGTATGTCATCTAAAGATATCAATTAAACATCCTTAAAATCGTCTTAAGCAATTGAACATAGAAGTCGCTGGAGACGGGCACATAGGAGGAGCATTTAATGCCCAGTAGTAAATTAAGTTGAAACAAATAAGATACTGGAGGAGAGAGGCAGAGACAAGAATAGGTGAGATGAAATAATCTTGTTTCACTCACTGAAATAGGGACGATGGATTAGAAGTAGCTTGCCTAAAGAATCAAGTTTCAGTATAGCAATTTGCAAATGTAGCAATGCAAGAATATCCTGTAATCTATAGCAGAGGTAAAATTGCTACAGAGGTAAGATCTTTGGTTCAACAGGACGCAGATCTACGGACCCAAACCAGAACTCGCCATCAGAATTTAGGCAAGAAGCTGGCCGGAATTGCTCAATCAGTACTTCCCCGCGAAATTTACCCCTGATTCTAATAATTTATTGATTCCCCCTTGGCTCTCTCAAAAAGATGTGGGGGCTATGCCTCTGCTCTTCAATTGTATTGGTGCGCCACTGATTTCAACATGATACGGATAATTCTCCGCCAATTCGTACAGAGTTTCTCTTTCTAAAGGGCACTCTTCTCTCGTCCCCTCCCCTCCCTCTCAATAGTACAATTTTCACTCCCCCCACAGTATCGTTACTATTAAGTTGTGAAGGTGTAACAAGGTCGTTCCCACAGCTATCAAAATAAGCTCCGCCTCTCTTTTTCCTGTAACCCTTGTACAGATAAAACGCCACCTGGCAAGTTGTTCATTCTTTAAATTTAAATTAAGTGACTTATAGGGATTTCAGAACGAATCTTGGTATTTCCTAATTAAATTGTTAATTATTTCATATTCGCAAAGGGGTATATTTAAAGAAACGGCGGTTAGTGGAAAGAGAGTTTCTTACATGCGAAGAAAAGGCAGAAGCCTCATTACTAAGAGAAATACTGCGTTTGGTCTTTGAGTCTAATAAATAATAGCATAGCACTTAAAAGTCGATGGTGAAGCCGTAAGTTTTTAGGAAAGGCATGCCGAAAACGTTAAATTTAATATCTGCTGTGAAGGCATGTACGTCATAAATCCTCCCTAACCCCAAGTCAATTTTAATCATCCTTTTATTATAAATACTTATACAGCCCCCATTTGCTGCCCTGGCAGTGCCAATCGGGGCCACCCTTCTATCTAATTCAGATGGCCTTATCAGGTCGAGGCAGCTCCCACAATCAACCAAATAAGCTTCATTAAGTTTTTCAGATATATAATATAATTTGTCAAAAACCACCCCCTCAATTGTTGCAACATCTCCAGTCGAGATGTCGGATACTTCCACCCCAGTATTACCAGATAAATCACATGCAATATTTCTTAAATTTAACGATCTTTCAAACTCATCGGACGGAGGAAAAACTCCTTCATCCCTAAAGCTAATACAATTCATTTTCAGGAAGGGGGTTTTGCCTCCTCCATTATTAATAATTTTATCTTTATCATTATTTTCATTGACAAGTACGGAGTCACAAGTTTGAATCACATCTGATCCCGCCTAACACTCCCCAAGTACCCTGGGAGTGGAGGAACAGGGTTTGACCCGTTGTCGGCAGGAAGAACATGAGGACGCTCATCAGATGGCACGATCTCATGCCCAGAGTCACAGGAGTACAATTTTCAATATAATATGAGGAATTACACAACCGTATTATCGCCATCACTGTGGACTATCATTCCATAGTTCTACATCATTTATTATTTATTTGATTAAGAATGATTCATTATTAACAATTAAAAGTTAATTGATGATTGCTACTCTGTTGACTCAGCGACAACCGATTCCTGTGGGGGAGAGGTTGATCACCAGAGTTCGCTCTCCCTGCCACTGAGGTCATAACCTCGTTATAAAGCATTTGCTTCCAGGATTCAATTATTAATGATCCTCGTGTCTGTTGATTATTTTTTACAAGAATATCCTTATTCCATTTATATCTATTAATTTTTTAACACATCTGTCTATACTCGACATTGTAAACAACCATTATGTTATTAAAATATTCTATTTATTAATTAACAAGCTAATTTTAAGTTTAACATATCCATCATTTATTCATCCCCTTAAAATCCTTTTTGGTATTAATGTTATAATATATGTTATAATTAACATATTTTCATTAATCTTATGATTATCATTATAATAGATGGCTCCTATTATAATTTAATTCACATCGTTATTATTATAAGCCATTCATTTCTATCATTATATGATTATTCATTAATAATGGCCTTCACTATTATTGTAATTATTGATTATTTTATAATGACCACTGTAAAAAACACTTCTACCAAATTACCTCTACAATTATAATTAACATTTCCCGCACCAAAATTTGAGATCTATTTATATTTTAAAGTATGGTTGGCGCTGTGCATTATAAAAAATGCTACTTACAGAATGCTTTCATTCCCCCACAAATTATTTAATCCCCCTTTGGCCTTCAGCATTGAGTCACAGGGGAAGCTTTTGAGTTTCCCCTGTTTCGGAAGGTTGGAATTCTGTTGTGGAGGCGAGGGAGTCGACGGGGTTTGGGGGATCAAGGGATACATTGCACAATACGAATCTTCGCATTTGAACGCCCGATGTAAGAATCGTTTGTGAAATATACAAAGACCTTCGGTGTTTGCTCCTGTTGCAACGTTGCTATATGTTGATTGGTTGAAGTTCCTTCCTCTTGCATTTTGACTATTGTTGGAGGTGGGGGAATTTTTTTAATTCTGACACAGCGTTTTTGCTAGTTCTATTACGCCTTTAGCGAGTGACCTCATCTTTTCGGCCGACTTTTCATTTGTTACAATTATTTAACCGACTATTTCTCTCTCTTTGAGCGGAGGACTCTCTACTCGCCTTGGTGGCTTCTTTTGGGGGGACGGCATTTAAAGGTTGTCACTCGGTTCTCCCCCCCCCCCCCCCCACAGGGAGATTGGTAAGCGCCGTTTCGGAGGAAAAATTTATTAAAAATGTCATCGGCGAGTTCTACCAATTCATCGAAATCATGGTTCTTTTCCGTCGTCATGAGGGAGATCTGCAGTTGCTGAGGCAATCGTAATAAGAAGAGTTCTCTAATAAACCTTGCATCGCTATCCGTTATTGTGTCGAAGCTAGATAGTCCGAGGATTCCTTTTATCCTAATAACATAGTCGGAGGGAAGCTTCCTCTCCCTCATTCCAGACTGGAAAACTTCTTCTATTTGCGTTTTTAGGGATGGTGCATAGAGCTTCTCTATTACCTTCACCAATTTGGCGTAACAATCGTCCTTCAGAGGGAGTTTCAACGAATTTGTAATCTTACTCGGTAATTTCGACGCCAATAGTCTGACTCGCTCTCTCGGGTCGTTAATTCCATTAAGGTTAAAAATCATAGTTGTTTGCCGAATCCATTTTAGGGCATCAAATTCGTTGAAGTGGAAGATAGCGTTGAGGGGGAGACTCTTCTTCCTTTTCTTTCTCCCTAAGAGGGTGGGGGAAAGGTGACTCCTCAACCGTTTCGCTGCTTCGTGCTCTTCTTGGATCTCGCTTTCAGATTCTGTTTCATATTGCGATGAGTCATTTTCTTCATCTACTCCTTCGGTTGGAGGGACTTCAGGGAGAGGTTGATGGGGTGTTAATGATCGAGACCGAGTTACAATAGCCAAGTTGGTTCTCTTGGCTTGAACCATGGGAGACTTTTTTGACTGGGCATTTTTAGCTGGTTTTTTCTTCTCTGGGATTTGGGATTGATATTTTTTTCTTTGCCTTATTTAGGGGAAAATCTTATGCCTATAGTGACAGTATTGTTCTTAATTCACTACTCTTTTTCGGGGAATTTTTTTTTTTTTTTTTTTTTTTTTTTTTTTTTTTTTTTTTTTTTTTTTTTTTTTTTTTTTTTTTTTTTTTTTTTTTTTTTTTTTTGTTTTACTTTATTTATTATGATTTTGTGTTTGTTTTCACTTTACATTTGTATATTAGACCGTTGTTTGTTCGTTTGTCACTCTAAGGGTCATCATTTCATGTACTAAACTATGAAAAGTTAGGTACAGAGGTATAAAAAAAGTTACTTTTTTTTTCTTTATTTCTTAAGATTAATCAAATTAAATGGGGTAAAGATAATGTCAATGTTTAAAAATGATTAATAGTTCATATCAAGCAATTAGTTAACACAATAGTCTATTTAATAGATAATAATGAGTCGGTTATCATATAATGGCACCTTATAGCCCTTTCTTCTGTAATTTAGGGTTCAAAATAATTAAACACTCAATTCACAGTTTATAACAAGATTTCTAAAAGGTTAACACAACAATATTATTCAGTTAAAACCTAATTTTCCGGCTTTGACAGTGCCAGTCTTTTAACACACTCCTCTTCTTGTGCTATGGGAATCTAACTGTCCTCTTCCCCTGAAATTTCCTCCTCCTCGGCACCTCCCTGAGCGTCACCCTTCCGCGACTCACTCTTACATTATTTGAAAGTGCCACACAAAAAGAATTGTGAGTTTTTTTCTTACACAACAAAAATAAGTTTAAGTTTGGTGTACAGGAAACCCCTTTTGAATAGTGTTTACAGGTGTATAGCAGGTATACATAGCTATAGTGAGAGTAGGAAATCCGACTCACATATATATATATATATATATATATATATATATATATATATATATATATATATATATATATATATATATATATATATATATAATAGATAAATAATTCATTACAAGGTGTCTCAAAATAATGTACTTACACTTTGAAAGACCTATACAAACTTTATTTATGAAACATAGCGATAAGTTTAAAGGCTTGAATTACAGAACATGCATGTATTTAAAGAATCATGTTTGCAATTGTTCAAAATGATGACTGCCATTGTCCAGACACAGCTTATAACGCGAACCATTGTAGTCTCAAATGACACAAAACAGTTAATTTGGAATGTCGCAACATTGTCTTTCGAATTTCCAATTTTCAATGCCATTTATCGTTCTTGGTTTGAGCAATAAACTCTGTCCTTGAGGTATCCCATAAAAGTTAATTCCATTGGCGTGAGATTTGGGGAATGCGCAGGGTATTCAATACTAACTTCCTTCGTCCAATCCATGTGTTTAGAAATGCTGTATCGAGGTGAGTCTTAATCGCGAAAACGGTAGTGGGGAGGTGCTCCATCTGGCTGAAAGTAAATCACGTCGTTATCATCAAATATCTCGTCAATGTGGACCGACCGACTCCTGCAGCATGGTTAGGTACCTCTGTCCCCATCGACCGCTCCGTAAAAAATAAAAACGTTTTATTTTCCCAATGCTGAAATCCCCACACCACACAGTTACCCCTGGTAGGTTTAAATGCGCTGTTCAGCTTTAACATGGGGATTTTACAGGACCCCAATAGGTACAAATTATGGCGATTAATTCGGCCCATATTAATTTCAAAGTGGCCATCGCTCAGGACAATTTTGTTGGAAACCCTGCATTCTTCTTGCACATTTAGCCAGGTACCATTCCACAAAAGTGAAGTCCCGCGCTCCGGTATCGGTTCTTCATTGAGAGCTTGCCGGGTAGTCTGGTTGTAGCATTTCCAGCATAGACGCTTCAAGATGCGATCGGACGCCTATCTTTTTGAGATTGTGTCTCTCCCGAGACCGTTTGTCAGTTAAGATCTGTGGGGATGGGATGAGAGTTTTCTTACCTGCTCTTCCTTTGCAGGGTTTGGTGGATGTCCGTGTCGTCCAGACGTTTCTTGTTGACGTTGTGGGAAGGGTTCCATCTGCTTCAAATTTCTCTCTGATGCGCGGGCAATGGTCCGGTGCATTGGGTGACACTTATTCGAACTCTCTTCTAAACCGTCTTTGCACTTCCGTGGTTGCTTCTGGTGGTCCAATAGTATTTAAGGACAAACTTTCTCTCTTCAAAGCTAAGTTTGATTTCCTGCCATTCTGTTTTACAGTAGTTACACCTGGAAAAAACAACAAAAAGCTGTCAATGTGTTAGTACATTTTTGAGACACCCTGTATATATATATATATATATATATATATTATATATATATATATATATATATATATATATATATATATATATATATATTATATATATTATATATATATATATTATATATTATATATATATATAGTCAAGTGGGGGTAAAAAAAAAAAAATCTTACTTTGTTTTTTCTTCTCCTCATTTACAACTTGACATATAGAAATGCTATGGTATACATGTTATTTAGGTTGGTGTTATGAAATGTTCTAATAATGTGAAATAAATGTATTTTGATATATTTTCAGAAAAAAAAAAATAATGTGAATTTATTTTAATCCTTTATTTTGTAATTATTAAAATAGGTATAAAAAAAAACAAAACATAGGGTAAAAAAAAATATTAGTTAAATTTGTGTCAGTATTTACTCATTTCCCACTTTACCTTCTTCTTTGTATCCGGAGTGATAACATTATAGAGGAGTGTATACCAAAATTTTGTCCTTCTACGGTACCATCTTCTCAGTTTTCGGACCAGCGCCCCCCCCCCCCCCCCCTCTCCCTTCGTTTCCTTTCACGGTCATATTACCTCGTATGAAAGAACGTAAATCTTTGATAGTCTTTGGTTTTGGGATATTCATAATAGCAGTGGTTTTATCCTCATAAGGGAGCATGGGAGCCTTCGAACACATCAAAACCTAAATATGTAACCGGAGACTGCCCAATTTGGCACTTATCAGCACTGTCTCAAATTAAAAGATTTCAACCGTTCTAGATTCTCATTTCTAAAATCTTCAATTGTGTTCATCATGAGTAGGAGTGGCGAAGAAGAATATCATCAATATATATAAAAAATGTTTAAAGATTTTTAGAAAGAAATTAAAAGAGATTCGTAAAGAACTAGTGGGACTGGATTGGAAGCCTTCTACAATACTATTCATATGAGAAACTGCCAAAAAAGGAGTATTTATAGTTAAGAACTTTCGACAATCAGGTGGACTTAAGGTTATAAAATGCCTTTCTTAAGTCATAAAACAGAAAATACTTTACAGCCGTGAAGTAAGTTTTGTAAAGTCATTTAAGTTAGGGAGACTGAATTTGTCTCAAACAGCTCGTTTGTTCAGTAATCTCAAATCGGCTACTATTCGGACTCCACCACTAGGTTAGAAAGTACCGAAATCGGAAATCCCCAAGGTGAGTGTGAGGGAGAAAGTACCCCAGCATTTACTAACCCTTCTCTTCTTTTGCCTTATCATATAAACTAGTAGAGATTCTGTGACTCTTTTAATGTTTATTTGGGAACCCATAACTTTAAATTATTTATAAGGAATTAATTCATTTAAGGAATTTTTTGATTTTTCAAAAAAGGGCGGGGTAAAGAGGGAAATTTTTGTAAGCCTATTTCACTGTGTATTATTAAATTCATTTCATGTATTAATTATCACTGTTTATTTCACACTATTCATTTCATTTTATTACACTTGTAGGAGGCATTGTCCTGATAGCTTACCCCCAGGGATATTATTATTATAATTATTATCTCTCACATTAACATTTTCTTAAAATTTTATTTAAACATCAAACAACATTTTATATTCACCTAATAGAGAAGTTTTATAAAGGGAAGGCGCGGAGGGGAGTTAAGAGAAAGAGTTAAATTTATAATAATTAAATCATTTGGAAATTTGTAGTGCTTCAGAACCATTCCCTTGAATGGACTTCACAAGAAAGACTAGTTGTGGGGGATCAATTATAATATTTGAGCTAAAATCTAGATTAAATTATATTTAGTAAAAAAATCTATCCCTAAAATATTATCAATTACATCAGCAATTAAAAATATATGCTCATAGTCCCGTTTTAGCAGAAAAATTTAGTTTTTTTTTAGTTATACAATCATTAATGTTGATCCGGCTTTCCATTAGCAGCTTTAAGAAAGCCAATAGGATCTTCCTTTGTTCTGCAGAAGCCTTTAAAATAGGAAAATTGAACTCCCTTGTATCAAAGAATAATTGCTTTGATTTAGCATCATATATACGAAGGAGACAATATTGCCAAATTTTTACATTCGTTTACATTTAAAACTTTGGGAAGCACTGACCCATTGCAAGAATCTTGAACATATATTTGTATAGTAATATTTTGGTTTTGAACTAAAGATTCCAGCCCAATAACTGCCTGTTGCTACCTTGAAAATGCATATCCTTACCCTTAACACCAATATCGGAGGAAATCAAATTTTTCCCTATACCAAGATTCATTTTCACCCAACTGAGAAGCTCTCCGCATAAAACAGATGGTTTTATGCATTAGTTGCATTTTCACTTGAATGAACATGAACCTGGATATTATTTTTATTAGCAAGCAAAATTGTATCAACATTTTTACCTGTACCGTTGTAATTATTATTCGAGTTTGCTTGGGGGTAGCTTTCCTCCCTAAGACATTCCTTATTGTTAAAACTACTTTTGTACTTACAAATTTTCCGAGTTACCACTGGATTAAAACGCACTTTCTTTGTACAGGGGCGTAACTCCACCCCTATACTTAGTTTCTTTGCGAAGGTAGGGAAGTAGGTCCAGCATTGTTTTGCGATGGCGCTTGTGCCAACAAATGAGCCATTTTGCAAGTGCCTCCTTGACACCTGGTAGTCATTTCACGGAAGGTGAAATGGTAGTAGCAAAGGGGTCCATCCTTTCTAAATCCTGAAGGTGATCGACGACGGTTAGAACGACCTCTGTCCCAACCATTATCATTACGAGACATCCGTAGATCTAATTGATTTACTTGATATGCGATGGCCTCCAATTTCCGGAACATCTCACTTAGTCAATTGTTTATTTGGGCCAAATCATTGTGTGAAATGTGGTCTTCTTTCCTAGGTTGGGGATCACTTGCCCTGGTAGGGATGAATGGAGTCACGGCATTGACCGAATAATCTGGATAGAATTTTGACTTATGACGTTGGGATTCCATGAACACATCAGCTGCTTCGGCCAATTTATGAATATCCGCATCCCCTTCAATACCGTTAATAACGGTACCAGATCCTCAGGTAGAACAAACACGAGGAAACATCTGTTTCATAAGGTTTTCATTTTGATGTAGAAGCCATTGATAACTGCGGATTCCTAAGGATGCTTTAATTCTGTTAAGATATGCTGTGGGCTTTTCACCAGGTTTAACCTCCTGCCGAAATAAATTTTCAGCTTTCTCTTTATCAGATGGAGCATAAGTTTCAGTTACAAGGCGAACCAATTCTTCATATGTTTGGTCGTTGATAGGACAGCTTATTCTTTGAAGTTATAGCCGAAGGTAAGAGAGGACCGAGAAGTTGAACTTTTCAATATTATCAGACACAAAGTCTACGCTTAATAGCAATTTTAATCTGTCTAACCATTTTCCCACATCCCTTGTTTCAAACCGAGAAATATCCTGCACAGAGAGTACGTTTCCTAAGTTCTCGATGTGGTTCGGGGATGGCGGTGCTTAGAATGATCACTCTCAAACCGATAGGTTATTTGACTGTGACTGTTGATTCATTATTTATTATCATTTTGTAGTATCTTTTTCATTTTATTATCAAACATCTACATTCATGCTTGGGAATTCAAAAGTATGAGATGATTGCAAACCCAGTGTCACAGCTGCTTCAATTCACAAAAAGTTTTTTTTTTTTTTTTTTTTACACGGTGTTGTGGTTTAATTTGTACTTCACTTAATAACTTATTTTCACTGTTTTATTAGTTATTTTGCTAGTAAAAGCACTTGACTCACTTAACTACACAATTACCCAACTAGTCTAATTTTAGTTAAATTTGCTAAAAATAAAAATTAATTAAAACCATTTATTATATAAAAATAGGTCCTGTCCATTAATAATACTTGCTCCAGTATTAGGCTCCAAGAAGAAGAAGTTCAGTTAGTTAGGCTCTATCAAACTATAGAATTAAGGACCTAGGATATTATAACTTTAAAACATTTTTCTCCTATTTTATGCAATTTCATAATAATATTTGTAGAATATTTTTTTCTTGCTTTAATTTTATGAATGCACTAAACATCAGATAACGTTCACTATGATATATAATAATAGAACACAAGACATATCTGAGTGCGTGCGTTAAGCCTTAATTAGGGAACTCGGCGTATATAAGCCATACTGGGCTTATTTTTCCTAAGTATTAATTTCACTAAAATTAATAATAATACTTTTCACATGAAGTCTTTCTATAAATATTTATAATTGATAAGCATAATAATTTATCATTATAGTAGTTCATGTTACTCCGAAATCCATTGAAGGTTCAAGTGTCACGAAATTTAGTTAGGGTATAAGCCGTTACCAACGGAAAAAGTATAGATTTTCTTTCAACTTAAACTTTATTTTATGTTATTTTCTTCTTATTTTATTTCACGGGCATAACAAAGATATTTTTCGTATTAGGTTTTATTTAGTTATTAAATTATGTACAGAGTTTATAATGCGTTGTGCGCTAGCGATTGTTTTTTTGTCTACTACATTTCCCGCGTTAGAAATAATTTTTGATTTTGTAATCTTAAATTTTTTGAGGCGAAACAATAGATCTTTTAACCGAGACTTAATTGTTTCAAATAAACAAGCCAAAAGTATATTATAGAAGTATTCACATCAATTTATAACAAAATTATTTTATAGACAAATTATTAATGAATCCAATTTGTTGTGGCATATATATCATACAATACAAAACTATTATATAATAATATATACTAATATAATAATAATATATAAGAATATAATAATATAATACAAATATACAATATAATATTATATAATTACAAAAAATATATATATAACTAAATATATATATACATTGCTATGGTATGTATGACATTCCAGTGCCTAATGGTTCGCCTTCTGTTCTGCGTATATCCAACATCCTCAGACATCTAGCAGGAACATTTTTTCAACATAGCATATATGAGACACATGTATATAACCCCTCTTAGACAAACATTCTCAAGACTATCCCTATAATATAAATAACCTCTATATGAATAGAGGGAGAAACACAAAGCCCACATCATTATCGCTCTCGTTCGCTGTTAAAGGGTACTAAGGGACGGTGGTAGTTAAGTTGGTGATCATTAATAATAATAAGCGAGGAATTGCTAAAGCAGCCTCGGAGAGATCGTGATTGCCGTAAAGCGCAATATCTATCTTTCGGGCCGAATAAACCTCATGCACATCGCATATAGGTACAGGACATGTCAGAGGAATAAATGTCGCACCGCACAAGGAGGAGAAGAGGTTAGGATGAAGTAAAAGGGCAATTGTTGCTCGCTCGTAACAATAAGAAACAGCACGAATGAAGAAGACCACAGTGAAAATGACCCGTGATGTGTGAAATGTGTTTGTGTTGGTGTGGAAACGAAGAACTGAGAAGAAGGCATAGAAGGAAATATAGATACGACTGAGTGACTGTGAAAGAAGAGAGCCCTATGGTAGATTTTGTGAGAGTGAATACTAGAAAATATAAAAAAAATTGAAAAGGGTCAAAATTTGTGTGGTGCGAACATTTATGGTCCCATCTGGATTTTTGACAGAGAAGTGTAGAATATATATTAGGAGGATAATCTGAATGATGCAATTGTGGAAGTTTCAGATTGATAGTGTTGGGACATATACACTGTTTCATTTTGACACATATCCTGCCCACCCAAGTTTTTATTTTTTACTTTTGTCACCACCATTTCGAGGTCCCAACAATTTTGGTCCAGTGGAAACAGTACTCTCTGTGGTTCACCCTTCTAGCGCAAATTACGCACATATGAGCACAGACGCAGACTTTAAAAGTGAGGAGATAAATTCAGCAGGAAAATACAGAAGATGGAAGAGAATTCCCACAGAACAGGGGTGGTGGGAAAGAAGGAAGCACCCAGCGAACTAGCCTCGAGTTACCAATGTCAACACAAAACTCCGTGCGCAGATACAGCACCCCTTGAGCTACGAGCGTTTCGTAAAGGTGGTGGTTTTGCGAGATGATAATGTTCCCTCGAGCAACCCTGCACGCTGCGGTACCTATAGGATAGAGATAAAGCACCAACATCGCGCCGCGATTAAAATTAGAAGGGTCAAGTGAATGGAGAACAGTACAGTAACAGTTTATAAGGCCATTTTGGCCGTTGACTCGACCCTTAGATCAAAAAAGACGGATGCAAGAACCCAACGCACCCCCCCGGAAATAGAGCAAGTTTACTCCCATACATGGGCGGAGAGACCCTTGTATATTAGGCTGTGAAATAAACCCTATCCAAAAGAAGAGGAAAAAAGTCTCGCAGTGTAAACAGAACTTCCAGTTTCTTTCAGGCCGCCCAAGCAACCGTTGCTCGATGTGAGGTTTCCAAGACATTTTTTTGTTTATGTTAAGGCAAGGATGTTTCTATTGTCAACCGAGATACTAAGGCAGAACCGTCGCAAAAGATAGGAATGTTAGGACAGATAGTGTTTTTGGAGAAGGAGATTTGTAGAAGTTGGGTCATTCTTTTAAAAAATTGCGAACACAAGTCTCGAGAAAGGTTGAGATGACCCATCCGAAAATTACACTCAACCTAAGAACCCGAACATCGAAAGAGAACATCAGCCACCAACATACCAGCGAGAGAGAATAAGATAATATCACACCACAAACAGCAATTAAAGACGAGAGGAAATAATACTAAGAAAAGAGGAAGCAGATTTATATGAGTTGAAGATGAAGGGAAAGATAACATCGGCAACATGATTGCGATAGCAGTTAGAGGTGCAGGTGCAGAAAAACAATCATAATAAAACAAAGATAGAAATATAAGACAGAACCTGAGCGAACACCCTTTTGACAGAAAAAGAAGTCGCCCATCAAAACAACAGCCAACACAGCAATTTGAAAGAAAGCTAGATAAGTTAGCAAAGATAATGATAAATCTAAAGGAGGGAGCTTGGAGAGCAGTGACGCGTGCCATACTCGGTCAAATGCTTTGTATATGTCAAGCGCCACCACGCAAGTCTCGCTGTAGTTCCTAAGAGCGAAAAACCATAAATCGGTTAGATAGGAAAGTATATCGCCAGTAGACCTCGAGCGCCGAAAGCCGTACTGGCGATCGGAATGAGTTTCCAGATGATCTAAGAAGTGAGAGTTGAGAAGGGCTTCAAAGATCTTAGAATATAAGTGAGAGGTATAGGGCAATAGTTAGAATTAACAGAACGGCTTCCTTTTTTCGGAATAGGTTGGACATGTGCGAACTTCCAACAATGAGGGAAAGTGCTAGTAACGAGACAGAGAGGGTATATTTGAACGAGGGGCGGGGATAGCACAGAAGAGCACTTCCTCAAAACTCGGGAGAAATGCCATCCGGGCCACCCGCCTTCCGAACGTTCATAGATTTCAGGGGCCCATGCGCCTGATTAAATGTAATCACGGGCAAAGGCATAGGACACCTGAAAGGAGAAGGAGTAGGAAGAGGAATACCAGAATCGTTTAGGGTTGAGTTAGAGGAAAATAGGAGGCCGAAGAGATTGGCCTTTTCAGTTGGAGGCCTGAATCATCAGATCGAATAAGAGGAGGAAAGGCAGATTTACAGAAGTTGCTAGAGATGTTTTTGGCAAGAGGCAAGAAAGATTTGTCAGTAGGAGAACCAAGGTGGTCAGCGCACTTTCGTTTGATGAAAGCCCGCTTTGCTCGTCGAAGAGTATCCCTGCAACGATTTCTAGCTGAATGAAAATTAGCCAGAGTGATAGGAGAACAAGAATTTTTCGACCCCGATACGCACCGTCTCTAGAGTGAATGCCCAGAGAACAAGCACGATCGAACCATGGATTATTAGGAGAGAAAGATTTAGTTGAAGAAGGAATGAACCTGCTCATTCCATCAACGATTACAGCTCCCTCCTTATCTTTTAAAATCTTTATACATACTCATCATTATTCCTTACTGAGCTAGCCAATTTGTTATCATCTTGAAAAACCTTGGAAATCCTTACATTTAATCCCTGGTCTAAATATTTTAAATATATATGAGGAACAGCCACTTGACCTAAGAAATCGTTATGGACCACAAACATGTCTCCTCATTTCCATTAATAAATGCTTTTCATTTTCATTGATTAACTTTCATTGATTTATTATTATTATTATTATTATTATAAAAACTTACTTTCAACGAGCTTTTTCCCCTTTTCAATGGGTAACACGGGGGACTACAGGAAATCAAACTTTAAGGCCCGGCTTATCCTAACAGTGGCCACCAACGTGTTCGCATTCGAGTTTAATTCTTGCCCCAGGGAAGATAAAACTCCAACTGCTACACGGAGGATTGAACCAGCGTCCTCTCGCATGAGAGTCGGCGAGTCAACCTCCTACGCCATGAGGCGTTATTATTATTATATTATTATTATTATTATTATTATTATTATTATTATTATTATTATTATTTAATTATTATTTATTATGTATTATTATTATTATTTTATTATTATTGTTTATGAGACTAGGAATCAAAAATTTTAATCGCTTAAATAATTTCAGGGGGATCGAACGCCCTGAACCCCCCTTGTCTAAAAGCCTTATATATATATATATATATATATATTATATATATATATATTATATATATATAATATAATATATATTATATATATATATATATATATATATATATTATATATATATTATATATATATATAATATAGTTATATATATATATAATATATTAGTATATTATTATTATATAGAGAGAGAGAGAGAGAGTGAGGAAAAAAAAAAATTTAAATATACTTTTTTCAATTAATCATGGCATCGTTACATCAAAATTTCATTCATCATCCCATCATTAATATATATATATATATATATATATATATATATATATATATATATATATATATATATATATATATATATATATATATATATATATATATATATATATATATACTAAACTATGAAGAGTTAGGTACAGAGGTATAAAAAAGAGAGTTACTTTTTATCTTTATTTCTTAAGATTAATTAAATTAAATGGGGCAAAAATAATGTCAATGTTTAAAAATGATTAATAGTTCATATCAAGCAATTAGTTAACACAATAGTCTATTTAATAGATAATAATGAGTCGGTTATCATATAATGGCACTTTATAACCCTTTCTTCTGTAATTTAGGGTTCAAATTAATTAAACACTCGATTCACAGTTTTTAACAAGATTTCTAAAAGGTTAACACAACAATATTATTCAGTTAAAACCTAATTTTCCGGCTTTGACAGTGCCGGTCTTTTAACACACCCCTCTTCTTGTGCTATGGGAATCTAACTGTCCTCTCCCTCTGAAATTTCCTCCTCCTCGGCACCTCCCTGAGCGTCACCCTTCCGCGACTCACTCTTACATTAATTGAAAGTTCCACACAAAAAGAATCGTTAAGAGTTTTTTCTTACACAGCAAATATACCAGTTAAAGTTTGGTGTACAGGAAACCCTTTTGAGTAGTGTTTACAGGTGTATATAGCAGGTATTCATAACTATGATGAAGGCCAAATTTCGCCTTTACAATGGTGACTTCAGAGTGAGAGAATCGCTTGAAAGAATCAAGCGATTTCCCCTTGGCCCCTCAATCACAGTGGTCCAGGAAAACAATTTTTTAATGGAGGTTTTTTTATTTTTTTTGAGTGGTAATTTGACACATTATAAAGAAATACAAAATTTCTACTTCTACAATACACATTATAAAATATATTAGGCTGGTTTTCCTTAATCCCCGCCAGACGGTTGACTATTTCAACTCATCTATTGCAAACCTCCTTCCCGTAATATTTTTTTTTTTTAGGATTCGTGAGAGTTTATTCATAGTCATCAACGGTTGGTTGCATGCGTTTTGTCCATAGTATTAAATAGAGGAAAGAAGATGTTTTTTATTTTTATTTTAACTACTGTTAACTCTAAGTAATGCAATCAGAAATAATTATCCCCCCTTTTTTTTATTTTTTTATTTAATCTTATTTTTTTCTTTGTTCCCAGCACTTCCGTCAGTTATATTATGGTAAATTCTTACATTTCTCAAATTCTCTACGGCTTCTTTCCCATGCTTTAAGATATAAACATTATTCTTTTTCATCCTTAATACCCGATAAGGTCTGGAGTATCTCTCTGCCAGTTTCCCCACATTATTCTGTTGGTTTCTTATTAATACAAAACTTGCCTTGTAAAGGTCTTTTGGAACGAACACATTTTTGTTTTTATATACAACATGTGGTGCCAAAGGTCTACGCATTAAAGCCACTAATTTCTTCAAATAAGCACTTTGGCTGACCGTGGCACTGAGTGCCTCCTTCTGTAATAAGCTTCCTGGCACTGATAAATTTTGGCCGAACATGAGCACACTGGGAGTGACCCCCTGCTCATTCAAAGGGTTAATTCTCAAACAATACAATGCCCAGGGCAAGATTTCCGGCCATTTTAACCCTTCATTGGCACTATCGTTTACCATACATCTCAGTGTCACTATGAGTGCCTGATTTAATTTTTCCACTAGGCCGTTCACGTTTGGTGAGTTAGCCGTTGTCACGATATTATCGATGTTGAGTAGGTTACACACGTCATTAAACAGTTTAGCAGTGAATTGGCTCCCCCGATCTGAGACGAGTCTTTTTATCGAACCACAGAACGGAAAAATTTCGCTCACTAATACATTTAATACCGAGTTGACCGCCGCCTGCCTAAGAGGGTAGTCGTAGGGATATTTACTAAATCTGTCGATAAAAACAAGCAGATAATTGAAACCCATACTATACGGTAGTTTTAACAAGTCCACATGAAGTGTGTCGAGCTTCTATGAAACTTCCTTAATCCTACAAATTCTTGGAGATAATCTTCCTAACGCTCTTGTTTTTCTGACAGACATCACAACTCTATGAATTTCTTCACTCTACTATGCATAAATCTGAAGACGAAATCTGCCCTTAGAACAGTCAAAGTCCTTTTAATTCCCAAATGATTTGTATTATTTATTTTTCTTATGACATCATCCACCAGATTTTCCTGTATTAAGATCCTAGAAGTGCCTGTAGAAATGTCGACCGCCAAGGACAGTTCCTTGTCCCGATGGATGAACTTGTAACAGTCTTTCAATCCGCTATTTCCGTTCCTTTTATCAAGTCCTTAATACAACCATCAATTTCTTGTTCGATAGCTATTTCTCTGAAATCTATACCCTCTTGGATCTTCTTCGTTATCCCGCTTAACCCTTTTTTACTGTACATTATCGTATTTATTACGAAATTATCAAAGTCATTGTTATTATCAGTCTCGTTACTATTAAATTATTATTGCCACTATTATTATTATTATTATTATTATTATTATAGTACGCCAGCAAATCCCGTTCCTTTGAAGTTCAATTTAAAAGACAACCCTTTTCCTATGGAATTCAGAGAATTTAAGTCATCAAGCTCCTCCCCCAATTGCAACCCTGTTTCCATGGTAATTTAATTCGGAGAAGAGAGACACGCCCACTCTCCATTTTCTAAACAAGCTATTTGCAATTGAAATTCTTTAGCTTCCATAATTTTATCTCTTTCGTTAGCCAATTCTGTCAAAATTATTGCTAATTTATTTTTGGTTTTAGAGACCAATTTAAATTCAACGTCAAAATTTGCAATAGAACTCAGTAAATTCATCTCCCGAATATAATGCACTTTCGTAGCACTCTTTTTTGTATAGGTTGTGATTAATCCGCTATTGCTGGTATAGATCTTGACTCTCCTATTGGCAATTAAGTAAGCATATTTTTGCAAACTGTTGCTGACGCACAGCAGCTCTTTTACCAACTGAGGTAGTGCCACCTCCGCCTCAGTCATTACGGTACTGTAAAGTGCGAAGACTTTCGCCTGATTACCATCTTCTCCCATTAGAGCAATGGCTCTCGTGAGCTCGCTTACCTTTATGTACAGTAGCAACTCAGTTTTTTCATCGGGAAAATATAACAAGGTGGCGTTTACCATCGCCGCTTTTGCTTCCCTGAATGCTCGCTCAGTCTCCATCCCGCTTAAATTTTCTTCGTGGAAGTGGGTTTGCCTTTCAACATTTTTGTCAACGGTTGCAGTAATTGGGCAGCTCCAGCTATGTTAATTCGGCAGAAGTTATACAGGCTGAGAAAGCCCTAAGCTGTATGATAGTTGTTGGTTTTGCA
>JABUQX010023839.1:52500-57500 GCA_015478945.1 Trachelipus rathkii | reverse complement strand
TTCAAAATATATGAGTAAATATGAGCCAAGGATTATGCCACAAGACAGTGCTAGTAATGTATCAAGTAAAGTGAGTAAAGCAAGTGTAGCTAGTTCAAAAAGTGCAATAGCCCAATCTTTGTTACTTGAGATAGAAAAAAGTAAAATAAAATTACAAGAGCATGAACAATACTTGGCAAAAAAAAGGGAACTAGAAAGCTTGGATTTATACCAACACAGTAGTCATATAAAAAATTTAGAGCAGAATCTTATAAAAATTGAACAAAAATTAGAAAGTCCAATTTTCAGTATTAGCGATACTTCTGTAAAAAATGAAAATAAAAATACAAATTTTTCAGAAACTAAAATAAAAAGTATAGGTGAAAATAATAATTTGGAATCTAAATTAGTAGAAATTTTAAAACAAAAGTTAGAAGTGAGTAGGCCTATTAATAATCCTCTTCCAACATGTGAGCCTGAAATATTTAATGGAAAGGATCCAACTAAATTTAAAGATTTTATGCTAGTTTTTAAAACCAATATAGAAGGAAAATGTGAAAATGAAATGAACAAGCTTTCCTATTTAATTAAGTATACAGAAGGTAAAGCAGAAAATATAGTAAGAAGTTGTATGCATTTGGATGAAAATATAAGTTATAAAAAGGCAGTAGAAAAACTCGAAAAACAATATGGAAATGAACAAGTTATTGCAAATACATATTTGAAAAAGTTAGAAGACTGGAATGAAATTAAGAATGAAGATAGTGAAGCTATGGCAGATTTTTCTTTGTTTTTAGACTCTATCAATAATGCAATGGAAAATATTACTCCATTGAATGAATTGAATTCTACTGGTGCTATTTATAGAATAGTTAAAAAACTTCCCTACAAGCAGCGTGATAAGTGGAGATATAAAGTTGATAGTATGTATGAAGAAAATAAAAAGGTAAACTTTAGTACATTTACAAAGTTTGTTGAAAAAGAAGCAAGGATCATGAATACACCTCTATTTGGAGAACTTGGCATTGGTACAAAACCCAAACAAGCCAAATTACAAAGTGAAAAAGGTAAGTCACTTTATACAAAAGAAAATAATAATGACCATAGAAATAACAATAATAATAATAATAATAATAATAATAATAATAAATGGAATAATAATAATGACAATAAAAAGAATTATGGTAATAGTAATAATAGTAGTAGTAGTAGTAATAATAATAATAATAAATCGCAGTTTTGCAATTTTTGTAAAAAAGACAATCATAGTATAATTAAATGTAAAATTCTAGAAAAACAAAGCCAAGATGAAATAACAAAGTTCATTAAAGACAATAAATTATGCTTTAAGTGTCTCAGATCAAATCACTTTAGTAGTAATTGTAAAAGACCAGAAAAATGTGAAAAATGTAATAAGCAACATTTAACATTTCTGCATAGAGAAAAAGATAGTACCAGTTTAACAAAGAAAGAGCAAGATGGCTCAAACCCCTCACCAGCAGCACTCACTGTGAATTTAGAAAATAAAGATAAGAAAGTAGAGTCAAAAGAATCAGGAAGTAATGAAACAAAAACCTTTCAGACAAAAGTAAGTAATAAAAAGCTATTTTATCCTGCAGTGCCAGTTAAAATTAAGCTTAAAGGTAAAGATAAAGTGATTAAGACATACATGGGTCTAGATACATATTCATCAGCATGTTTTATGGATTTAAATTTAGCTGCAGAACTAGGTATGTCATATATGAAACCTCAGAAAGATATAGATATTACTACCATGTATGGACAACATAAAATAAAAACATATATTTTAAATAATCTAGAAATCTATGATATTGAGATGAGGAAATCTGAAACCATAAATAATATATACTGCAAAGAAAATTGGCCCTTTAAAATGGAAGAAAGTCCATCTATCAAAGATATAAATGGATTAGAATACTTGAATCATGTGCCCTTCAATTTCATAGAATCAAAAATTGGATTATTAATAGGGATGAACCAGAGTAAATTGTTAAAACCTATAGAAGTAGTAGAAGGTCATTATAATTATCCCTTTGCAGTTAAATATTCATTTGGATGGGCTTTACAAGGTTCGACACCAGATGGTATACCAGCATTCATGAGTTTAAGATGTCATAAAACACAAATACAAGAACAAGATGATAATTTACTTGAAAAATATTGCTTAAGAGAGTTTTCTGAAAAGAATCCTGAGCAAGTTTGTGAAAGTGTAGAAGATTTGAAGTGGAAGAATAAGGTTGAAAATACATTACAAAGAACAATTACAGGTAAATTTCAAGTTGGTTTACCATTTAAAAAAGAAAATCAGCATTTTCCTAATAACAAAAATCAAGCATTAGCAAGACTGTTCTCATTAAAAAGTAAATTTTTAAAAGACCAAGAATATTTTGTACAGTATAGTGATAGCATAAATGAAATGTTAAAACTTAATTTTGCAGAAAAGATTGAGAAACATGAATTATTAAACAATGACAGATTCTATTTAACACACCATAGTGTAATCCATCCACAAAAGAAAAAATTGAGAGTAGTATTTAATGCAGCTTTGCCATACAATGGTATTTCTTTAAATAATAGTTTATTCACAGGTCCAGATTATATTTCTAACCTACAAGGCATCCTTTTAAGGTTCAGAAAAGAGAAATATGCTTTCATAGCAGATATAGAGAAGATGTTTTATCAAATACAGGTACTTGACAAAGATAAAGATTATCAGCGCTTTTTATGGTTTCCTGATGGTAATTTAGATAAAACTCCAGAAGAATATAGGGTTAAAGTTCATATATTTGGAAGTGTGAGCTCTCCTTCTATAGCAAATTATGTTTTGAAGCAAACTACAAATGTAATTGAAGCAGAAAAATTCAGTAATTTAGCCAAAGATACCATACTTAGAAATTTCTATGTTGATGATTGTTTAAAGTCTGTGAAATCAGAAAATGAGGCTATAGCAGTTTATGAAGAAGTTAAAGAAATTTTAAAAATTAGTGGTTTTAATCTGCATCAAGTAGCTAGTAATTCAAAGAAATTTTTAGAAAATATTGATAAACAAGACTTAAGTAAAGATTTTAAAGAAATAAACTTATCCTTAGATGAATTACCTTCACAAAAGGTATTAGGCTTAAGTTGGGACCCAGAAATAGATTTAATGAAAGCTAGGGTAGATATACAAAATAAAAATTTGACAAAAAGAAGTATACTCAGTTGCATTTTTTCCATATATGATCCACTAGGATTTATTAGTCCAGTGCTACTAGTAGCTAAAAAGATATTTCAAAATTTATGCGATAGAAAAGTTAACTGGGATAATGAAATTCCATCAGATATAAAAAAAAGTTACATAAAATGGCTAAATGATGTTAATAAGTTAAATGATTTTCAAGTCCCTAGGCCATACAATCCAAATTGTTTAAAGTATAAAAGGGTAGAATTACATTATTTTTCAGATGGTTCACAAATAGCATATGCTGCAGTGGCATATATAAGGTTCATTGGAGAGAATAATGAAATATATTGTTCATTGGTGTTATCTAAAACAAGATTGATACCATTAAATAAAAATTTGATGTTAACTATACCAAGAATAGAATTGAGTGCAGCCAAATTAGCAGTTAACATACACCAAATTTTGAAAGATGAATTAGATATGAACATAAGTAAAGAGTATTTTTGGATAGATAGTGAAATTGTATTACAATATATTAAAAATGAATCAAAAAGGTTTAAAAGATTTGTACATAATAGAGTTAATTATATTAGATCACAAACAGATATAAGCCAATGGAATTATGTACCAGGCAAGCTAAATATTGCAGATATAGCAAGTAAAGGAATATCTGTTAATGAGTTTTTGAACAATAAACTATGGAGCACTGGTCCAGAATTTTTGTACAAAGACAAAGCTCAATGGCCTGAGCAAAATAAAGAAAATAAATTAGATGATGAAAATGATGAAATTATAAAAAGTAAACCAGTGATGGCCATACAACTCCAAGAAAGCTCAACAGACAAGCTCATACATTCTGTCTCAGATTGGATGAAATTAAAAACAAAAGTAGCATGGATTTTAAGAGTTAAAGAAAATTTGCATAAAAAAGCCTGGAATAAAGGTGCTATGACAATCACAGAATTTAAAGATGCAGAAAAGGCTATTTACAAATATGTACAAAATAAAGAATTTCATGATATACAATACAAAATAAAAAAGAAAGAAGCCTTGCCAAAAAGGCATATTTTGGCAAAATTCTTACCATTTATAGATGATAATGGAATATTAAGAGTAGGTGGGAGGAATAAAAATCTGAATGATGTATCATATGATTTTAAACATCCAATTATCTTGCCAAATAGTCATGTTACAATGTTAATAATGAGACATTACCATAGAATTAATGGGCATTTAGGAAAACAAACAGTTTTAAATGCTTTAAAAGAGAAATACTATATCATTGGAGCAAGTAGAAGTATTAAGAAGATTTTAAAAGATTGCATAATATGTAGGAAGCTCCATACAAGGCCAACTCAGCAGTTGATGGGAGATTTGCCCAAAGATAGATTAGAATGTGATATACCACCATTCACGAATATTGGTATAGATGCCTTTGGCCCTTTTCTTATAGTAAGGGGAAGGGGGAAAGTAAGAGAAAAAAGATATGGATTAATATTCTCATGTTTAAGTAGCAGAGCTATACATTTAGAGATGTTATATTCATTAGATACTGATGCTTTCATCAATGCTCTAAGAAGATTTATCAGCCGCAGAGGCAATGTGAAATTGATCCGATCAGATAATGGATTGAACTTTGTGAAAGCTAACAAAGAATTAAAAGGACAAGTTAAAATTTGGAATAATAAGCAAGTAAATAAATTTTTTGAGCAAAAAGAAATACAGTGGATATTTCAACCACCTCATAGTTCTCATAAAGGAGGTCATTTTGAGAGACATATTAGAACTGTAAGAAATATATTACAAGCTTCACTCTTAGAACAGCCAATAAGGTTGA